>JAPKLY010001464.1:6418-43459 GCA_026898435.1 Prunella vulgaris | reverse complement strand
TCCAAGTAGATTTAGCTCACCGGGCACGTGCAGCTCGCCCAGAAGGAGCTTTTTGTAATTCAAAGATGGCTAGCTGGTCGGCCTTTGTGGCCAGCACCACTACTCATACTTAGGATTTTTTCAAGTATATTTTTGGCTTGAAAATCTCTTAAGTATCCTTTTGAATATAAGTCGAGCATTTTTTGTCTAACTTTTTTCATTTATGTTTTTGCGCTTTTACGTTATAATTTCTTAAAATAGCTCGTTCTTGTTTATTTTCCTGGTACGTAATTGTTCGTCTTATTCTACTTTGAGAAGCGAATCGTTCGTTTTACGTCACTTTCGACTACGAATTGTACCTCTGTTTTGAGAGTGTGTATTCTTCGTCTTATGCCACTTAGGGCCGCGAATCGTTCGTCTTAGGCCACTTAGGGCGGCGAACTGCACTTCGATTGATTCACGTTAGGCCATTGGGTTTCATGAACCTTGCCTTAGACGTTTCTGTCTTTTTCGTGAATTTTTCTGACTTATGGCAGTAGGTGCTTAGCAACCCTTTAGGAAGGGTACCTTCGCGACCTTGGGCACTTTGGCCTTTGCCTTCGAGCTATTTAATTACAATGTTTGGGACCTTGGTCCTTGCGCATTACAAATATTATATTTTTTTTTGAGCTAGGTTTGGCGAGCTACCAGGAGTAGTGGGCGACCAAGTGCAGCTCGCCTGGTTGGGGAGCTGCGCAGGTCCAAACACTTGGGAATTTTTCTAAATTTTTTCAACAACGTAATTTACATCGGTTGTCATCTACATTTCTGATGCCAACCTTCGACTAGTCTATTACAGAATTCTAGTCTATTGGTAGAACTTTTTTAGATGTGCCGAGCTCCAGGTGTATGACGAAGCTTTGCCTTCTGCGTCTTCTAGATCATAGGTACCGTTCGACCAGGCTGCAGTGACCCGGAATGGTCCTTCCCAATTTGAACCGAATACACCTGGTGGGGCCATCAATTTCTTTTGCAACACCAGGTCTCCGACCTTGAACTTTCGGTCTCGGACCTGAGAGTTGTAATATTTTTCCGCTCTGCGCTTGTAGGTGGCATTTTTCATTTCTGATGAAGCTCTGGTCTCTTCGATCAGATCTTTTTCTACTGCCAAGGCTTCATCATTCTTTTCTTCATCATATCCCACCACCTTCCAAGTTTTGTTCTGGACTTCTACCGGGACCACGGCTTCAGTCCCGAAGGCTAGGGTAAACAGGGTCTCTCCGGTGCTGGCCCTATAGGAAGTTCTATAGGACCATAGGACCTCTGGGAGTTCGTCTGCCCAGCTCCCCTTCTTTTCCTCGAGGCGGAGCTTCAGTATGTGTTTCAGGATCTTGTTCACCGCCTCAACTTGGCCGTTCGACTGGGGGTGATACGGAGTTGAGTAGTGCTTCTTGATGTTCCATGAACTACAGAAGTCCCTCAACTTCTGTCCGTCGAACTGCCTTCCATTATCAGTGATGACCGACTACGGGAGTCCAAACCTGCAGATCAGGTTTTTCCAAATGAAGCCGATCATCCTTTCTTGGGTTATGGTTGTGAGAGCTTCGGCCTCAACCCACTTAGTGTAGTAGTCTACTGCTACAACATCGAACTTTACACCGCCTCTACCAGGTGGAAATGGGCCGATCAAGTCGATACCCCATTTCGCGAAAGGCCATGGGCTGAAAACTAACTTAAGCTGGTTGGCTGGGGAGTGGATGTTAGGTGTGAAAAGTTGGCACTTTCGGCACCTTCGAGCGAAGCTGATGGCATCCTTGCGAAGAGTGGGCCAGTAGTAGCCCTGTCTGATCGTCTTATATGCCAATGCTTGCCCCCCAGCGTGACTCCCACAAATTCCCTCATGAATTTCTTCTAACACTTCGGACCCCAGCTTCTTAGTTAGGCATTTGAGTAGGGGTATAAAGAATCCACGTTTATAGAGCTGGCCATCCAGCAGCGTATATCTGGCAGCTTACTTCACTAACCGGCTAGCTTCCCAGGTGTCTACGGGGGTTGTTCCGTCTGCTAAGTATTTTCGGATTGGAGTGCACCAATCTTCACCATCTTCACTATCTTCTTGCCCCCCACTCGAGGTCTGATTTATCTTGTAATTGGACGTCGAGGGGTTTTTCAGTGTGGTGATCACAACCTCCGTGAATTCGGCTTCGCCGTTGCTAGCAGCTAGCCGGGCTAGAGCATCTGCTTGTGTGTTCTCTTGCCGCGGTATCTGATTGATGTAAACTTGAGTAAACATCGAGATCAAATGTGCGGCTATCTTCTGGTAGGTCATCATCTGCTGGTCTTTTGCTTCAAATTCCCCCCGGACTTGGGATATTATTAGCTGGGAATCTCCGAAAACTTGAAGATTGGTTGCCCCCACAGCTAATGATAGCCTAAGTCCTGCTATTAACGCTTCATACTCCGCCTCATTGTTGGTTGCTCGAAAGTCGAACCGAATTGCGGAGGTGAAGACTTGTCTGTCTGGGCTGATCAGGACCACGCCGGCGCCTGCAGCCATGCTAGTTGATGACCCGTCCACGTAGAGATGCCACGGAGCTATACGCCCCCTCGTCGGATCTTGTGGGAAAGTTAGCTCGACGATGAAGTCGGCCAGTGCTTGTCCCTTGATCGCTGTTCGGGGTGCGTAGGTTATATTGTATTGGCTAATCTCCAGCGACCATTTCAGCAGGCGTCCGGCAGTGTCTGGGCGCTGTAGTATTTGACGCAGTGGGAACGTTGTCAGCACCTCTACCAGATGGTCAAAGAAGTAAGGCCTCAATTTTCTAACACTCATCACCAGTGCATAAGCCAGCTTCTCTGTAGGGGTGTACCGCAACTCAGCTTCATGTAAGACTTGGCTCACGTAGTATATTGGGATGTGTGTTTTCGCCTCTTCTCGGACCAGGACGGAGCTGATGGCCACCTCCGACGCGGCTAGGTACAGATACAGCTTCTCTCCACGTATTGGCTTCGACAGAACCTGTGTATCCGCCAGGTATGTTTTGATATCTTCGAAGGCTCGTTGGTATTATTTGTCCAGACGAAATAGTTTTTGAGGTGGAGCTTGTTGGCCTTGGCCGCCTCTTTGTACCTCCGTGTGTTTGCTTTAATTGCCTCAAAAAATGGACGATTTCTGTCGCCGGACCTGGAGATGAATCTTCTAAGGGCTGCCATGCACCCTGTCAGCCTTTGAATTTTTTGGATGAAGTCGGGTATCCCCATCTCAATTATGCATTGGACCTGTGTTGGGTTGACCTCAATCCCCCGCTGGCTAACTAGGTGCCCCAGGAACTTCCCAGAGTGCACACCGAAGCTGGTCTTCTTGGGGTTCAACTTCATGTTGCAGTGGCGCAGTATGTCGAAGGTCTGTTTCAGGTGGTCCAGGTGGTCCTCCTTTCTCAAACTCTTGACAACTATGTCGTCCACGTACACCTCCATGGATTCGCCGATGTGTCGGTCAAACATTTTGTTCACCAATCTTTGGTAGGTAGCTCCGGCGTTGATGAGTCCGAACGACATCCTTTCCCAGCAATACATATTCTTGTTGGTGTAGAACGCCGTGTGTTCCTGGTCATCTGGGTGTAGAGCTATTTGGTGATAGCCCGCAAAAGCGTCCATGAATGTCATCATCTCATGGCCTGCGGTGCTGTCCACCAACTGGTCAATGTGAGGTAGTGGGAAGTTATCCTTCGGGCATGCTTTGTTCAGGTCCATGAAGTCAATGCAGAGTCTCCACGTCCCGTTGTGTTTCTTCACCAGGACGGGGTTCGCGACCCACTGCGGACACAAAGCTTCTCTGATGAGCTTGTTGTCTAACTTCTCCACCTCAACTGCTGGAGCTACGTACTTGTCTGGTCCGTACTTTCTTCGCTTTTGGCGTACGGGTCTCCTCGTCGGATCTATGTTAAGTCTGTGGCAAGCGTGTTCCAACGGAATCCCATTCATGTCTTCGTGGGACCAGGCAAACACGTCCAGGTTGGTTATTAAGAACAGCTCCATCCTCGACCGGTACGGTTCAGGTAACTCAGAACTGATGAAAAGTTCTAAGTCCCTTTCCGGGTCCACTGGGAGTACCGTCAACTCTTCCATGGGGGTTGCCTTTCTCTTCTGACTTTTCCATCTCGGGTCACTGATGAACTCGTCCCACTCCCCTTGTGACATCTGCACAGGCTCGTGGCCTATGCGTGGTTCGAGGTCATCGGGTTGGCCTTCAGCTTGGGCGAGTTCGTCGGTTGTGAACGCCTCCGGTGGTCTGTCAGCTTGGGATGGGGTGGTGACTTGGGGAGTTGGGTCAACGTCCATGGGTGTTGGTTCTTGACCTCCCACAGGTCCCCCACCTTGGGCCTCATCAGCTACCTCCATGGGAGTAGGCTGTTGTCCCTGCGCAGGTCTCAACACTTGGGTTTCTTCCACGTCCTCCATTGGTGTCGGTTGTGTGTCTTGCACAGGTCCATCGCCTTGGTTGATTTCTGCCAAATCGCCTGCCTCCATCATCTCAGTTTCGACCGAGATGATGTCCAGGATGTTTGGCTCGTCTACAGGGATCTGTACGTCCTCTTCGAGGATGTGGACTTGTGTAACAGACTTCTTGACCCGGCCATCTTTGACTTGGAGTAAACACTCTCGGGCCTTTTTCTGGTCACCTTTTATAGTTCCGGCACCCTTTGGAGTTGGGAATTTTAAACAGTAGTAGTAGGTCGAACACGCCGCTTTGAATTCTTTAATAAAAGGGCGGCCAAGGAACCCGTTGTAGGAGGACTGCTGGTCGACAACTAGGAAATCTATGAGCCTAGTCAGTCTCCTTGCGGGGTCCTCAGCCGATACAAGTTGGACGCTCAACCTAACACTACCTAGGGGGACGGTTACAGCTTCTCCGAACCCCACTATCCTAGCATTGCTAGGTTCCAGGTACGACTCAAAATCACCTAAGGCATCCAAGGTGGATTTGAAGAGAATGTTGGCGAATGCGCCGGTGTCCACAAGTAGCCTGTGAACTCGGACGTTCATGATGTCGGCGGTTATCACCAACGAGTCGGTGTGGGGCATCAGTACCCCCTCCAGGTCCGCTGAAGAAAATCTCAGCTCGTCAGCGAGCTGTGAGACGGACCTGGGGCCGGAGCTGCCTTCCTGGACTTGATTTATGGCCCGGATCCCGGCCTTCCTCTTTCTCCTGGATATGGAGGATCCCCCGTCCTGGAGACCTCCTACAGCTCCGATCTCGCCCTCAAGAACCAAGAGTTCCCGAGTCGGCTCCATGTTTTGCTGAGGTGCCCTCCGTCTGTGATGGGGACCAGGTTGGTCTGCTTCCTCCTCCTCGTCATCGGAGGTAGCCCTCCTCTCGAACCTCGGTCTCTTAGCTGGGGCCTTCTTCACGAACTCGGCCAATTTCCCCTCCTCGTAAAATTTCCAGAGTTGCTTGAGGAGGTCTCGGCACTCACTGGTGAAGTGGCCGATGGCCTGATGGTAGGCACAAAATTTGTTGGGGTTGAGCTTCGTGCGGTCCTGGCGGATCCGCCTTGGCTCCTCCAGCATGGCCTTGCCTTGGACGGCAGTGAAGACATGGTCGACGGAGACAGTGAGGACCTGGTTGAGCTTTTCTTTGAGGTCGTCTCCCTCGCCAAAGGCCTTTAAGTTTCAGGGAGCTTTGTAGGCACCCCCGGACTTCTTCCCGTAGGGCTTCCTTTCCTCGTGGGCACCAACTTCTTTCAGTAGTGCCTCCTGCATAGCCACAAACACCCCCGCCTTGTGGCGGAATTCACTGTAAGTGTTGGGACATGCGAGGTGCATCTCCTTCCAGAGGTCGGTGCCTCTCCTAAGTCCGGCCATCGCTGCGACGACCTTGGTGTCTTCGCCTACCGGCTCGCCCTCCAGCAGAATCTTGTCGAACCTTTCCAGGTACTGCTGGTCGGTTTCGCTCTCGCCTTGATGGATGTTGGCGAGCAGGTGCTTCTGGGTGAGGTAGGACCCGAACCCAGAGAAGTGGGCCAGGAACTCCCACGAGAGTTGGCCAAATGAGCAGATTGACCCGGGGCGAGTGAAGAGAACCCGCGGTGAGCTCGGTCCCCTAGGGTCAGCGGGAAGTTCCAGCACTGGGTAGGGTCGGTGGCACCGACCGAAATCATGAAATCTGCGTACTTGGCCAGGTGGACCTTTGGGTCCGATTCGCCTTCGTATGCGGACATCACCGGGAATTGAATTTTCTTCTGGACCGGTGCGCGGAGGATGGCAGGTGCCAATGGAGAGGTGGGGAGAGTCGTGGCGTCAGGTCCACCAGACTTGGCTGCTACTTGTGCTTGTAGCATTTCAACAGCCTTTTTCAGTGAGGCCAGCTCGTCATCTCGGGTCACCTCCGGCGGAGGGTGCTCAAAGGTCGTGCGTCTCGCGGACGCACGTCCCCGAGGTGCCTCACTCTGGGGTGACCTCTCAGTGGCGGGCTGGAACTGGCGTCCGCCGTGGGAGCCTAACCGGTCAGTGGCGGGCCTCCTCAGCCTTTCGTGGGCTGACCTGCGTGGCTGCTGGTCGGAGTCCCCATGGGACGCAGCTGGGACTGCCGTACGCTCATTTTCTTCGTACCTCGGGCCCAGACGGCCTTGGAGGACTTCCATCCTTTGAGATTGGTGGGTGCCAGATGCCCCGGTGTAGGCCGACTCCCTTCCAGTGTAAGGAGCGGGACCCTCCTCCACCATTTTGGCTTTGCCGGTCCTCTCCCTGCGCTGGCGAGCTTGTGCCGAGCTCGCCTCCTGCTCGGTGGGGAGTACGTTGTAGTCCCCCCTAGTTTGGGTACCCTGGGTGGGCCTGGTCTGCTCCCTGGTTTCGGCGGCTGGAGCTCGCCTGGGTACTAGGGCGAGCTCGTCCTGCTGTCGCTGCTGCAACCTTTGTAGGGTCGCGATGGTGCGTTGGAGCTCGTCAGGATTGCTGACCAGGTCCCTCAGAGCGGGGGCCAAGTCTTCCTGGGTCACCGCAATTCACGGAGGTCGCGGAGCTGCGGTGCTCTACTGGGGAGGTGGTTGTGATGTCTCCACCACCTGGCGTGAGGTCTCCACCTCGGCCTGGTTTTGATCGCCCCCTTTAGACCTTCCCGCAGCTGCGGAGGCCTGTCCCTTGGCGGCTCGAGTGTTAGCCATTTTTGGGTTTTGGAGGGGGTAACCTGCTGAATGGCGTCGAAGTGGAGGGAGGTTACCGGAGTGGTGGAAGTCGCCTGAGTGGTTGTCGTCCAGCTTAGGCGGAGCTGTGCAAGTTTTCGTCTAGCCTCGCGTGTGACGAATTGTCCGAAATTTGGTTTATTCGTGTCCACGCGCGTATTTGAAAACTTGTTCCGGACTAATTTCGTGAAATCCGAAGACTCGGGTTTTTGTCCGGAAATCTGGGTTCTTCGTTCAAGGGATGAAGATGTATGTGTATCTTCAAGTGTTCTTGAGTTTTATCAAGAACACCTTCAAATCTTCAAACCTTCAACCAAACCCTAACTTTTTGTTCTTGAGATTTTTTTATTTTTCAGATGCACACCCTCCTTCTAGCGCCAAATTGTTGATAGAATTTGTTAACCGTGTTTGTTATGTGGCTAGTTATAACATGTTAATTCCATCAAACAATAATCCAAGAATTTGTGTTCTTGGATGTAATATGAGGAGGGAGAGTAAAGAGTTTAGGGAGAGAAATATTGCAGTAGAGATTGTATTGATTTTCAGAATTATGAGAGAGTTTTTTGAATAGTACAAGAGAGGTCTTATTTATAGGTGTGCGAGTGTGAGACGGCACCTTACGAGCCTATGTGGCTTCCGGTGTTGACGAGAGTTCCTTACTCTCATCTTGATCTCTCACACCGCTTCCCTTACCGCGCCTCGTCCTACTACTATGCCTTAGACTAGATGGGCCTCATTAAAAACCTCGCCGTAAACCACCCTTGTGGACAAACCGGACGGAGGGAAAAAGAGCACGCCATCAGGATCCTATTGACTAACGAGTGAACCTATGGGCGAGCTCCCGGCGAGCTCCGGTAGGTCGGGCGAGCTCCTGGGCCTTGACCAGATTCCAGGTTATCGGGCGAGCTCTGGCTCTGGTGACCTGGCAAACCTCGGGGATTATTTCTGAAACCGACGTATTAGTTCGCCATATCAACACCTGCAACTCTGAGACGCATTAAATGTCACATTAAATGCTGCGCAGACTCCGTACCTACGTGTCGAAAGATCATTGGCTTTCCGTTCTAACGGCTAGTTGACTTTCAGACATTTGTCCTTCCTCATATATTCAGTACTCTGAGTCTCTTGTTAATAACTCAGTCTGAATGTTTGTCTTTATTGGAGTCTTGCTGACATTCTCTTTGTATCTGTCCCATAGCATAAATAACCATTTTTACTTTTGACGTACATGATTCAGGTAAACTGAACCAACGCCTAAGTCAGGTCTTATGTGCATTCAGCACAGCCTGATAGGTTACACTTTACTCTTCACTGACTAAGTTCTGTCCTGAGTATGCTTAGTGTACTCAGTAGAAACATCAGCCAATGGTACTTCAGGATTGTCTTCAGGACGGATGGGCAGGCTTCGTTCTTCAGTTTCAATTCAGGCAATCTTCAGTAGACTGACTATGACTTCTTCAGGATGGATTACACATCAGACTTCAGTAAATTGGGTCGACTCCAATATTCTTCATTCTTCAGCGTGTTTCTCCTGAACTGAATTCCTAACCTAACTATCCTGAACTAGACTAACCTGAACAACTATACTTAGGCAAATTCATCAGGGGTTTTGGGATCTAATCAAAATACTTCAGATTGTCCCAACAATTTCCCCCTTTTTGATGATGCCAAAACCCTTAAGTAAATCCCTATTCATCTAAACAATCAACTGACTTAATCAGTGAAATAGGTTTAGTACCTTCTGATAAATTAGGCACTTAGTCTATAAGATGAAAACTAGGAATGGGTTAGTACAGTTCTTGATAAGGATACAGAAAAGTAAATTCAGGAGTCAACAAGAAGTTGTACTCAGGAAAGCAAAATAACATCATTGATTGATATGAGAATTACAAGTATCCTGAAGCTATTACAATTCCTGAATCAACTAGCTCCTGATCTAGTCTTAATCCTTATTCCAAGCAGCTAGAGGAATTTCATACATCTCCAAGACTCGGTTCAGGACCTGCTTCATCCTGTTCTGATCACCAACGGCCCCGGCAGTGCGTCCTACTCTGATGACTTCTTCTGATATCGCTTTCCGGTCCAGTTGCTTGGAGTTCTTGAAGAGTGGAGGAGGGTACTTAATGAATTCCGGAGGAGTAATCTCTACACCTTCAGTGTCAGCATGTCTGATTATTTCAGCCCATAGATCCGGATGCTCCTGTGCCATCCACTGATGGAGTATGACGTCTTTTTCTTCAGATTGATCGTCCCATAACCCCACCACATAGAATAGGTAGGCCCACCTATTCCGGATCGGAATCCATACCTCCAACATCTCAACTGGAATAAAATCCTCTACGAACTGAAGAGGAGGAGGACCTTGATCTGGATTGACCACCAACTTCCTCTGAGTCTTCGTTCGAGATCCAGAAGGTACAATTTTCTTCTTCTGAACCTGCGAAGTCAGGTACTCATTGGACTCTTTTAGCCGTTGGATCTGACTGAGCAGCGAAATCTTCTTCATCTTCGCTATCTTCTCCGCCTCAGTCATCACCATCTTTTCCTGAGTGGTCAACCCCAGATTCATCTGTTCCTCCATCTCCTTATACAAAGGTTCCAGAGCGAGATCCTCCGAGGGCCTTAATCTCTTCGGATCTGAACCTTCAGCAGCTTCGATGGCGGCGACGGACCTTGTCCTTTTTCTAACCACCGCTTTCAGTTCAGGGGGGAAGTTCTTCTTCTTGGCTTTACCAGTAGTAGCAATTTGCTTCCCTTCTTCCCCCTTTTTGGCATCATCGTCATTGATTCGCTTGACAACTTCGTTCACTATTTCTCTGCAAACAAAGTGAACTGACTGTCCATCTCAGTCTGCTTGCCCTGTAGCTGCCCAATCTGCCCTGCCATCCCTCTTAGGCCGACACTGAGCTTATCAATGGCTAAATTGTGTACAGCCTTTAGTCGACCTTCGAAGTTCATCATTCTGTTGTCCAGGGCAGATGCAATTTCCATCTTCTCCTGTGCAGACATCTCACTCAGCAGCTCATCCTTCAATTCAGCCTTCAGCTTGGCCAACTTTTCGTCAACCAGTTGATCAATTCTTTCAGGCAGTTGTTGATCAAGAAAAGTGGCAAGCTTGTTCTCCTGCTCAGTTTGCGCATCAGAGACCATTTGATTGCAGCTTTGAATGACCCCTTTTGCTTGCTCAGTAACAGCTGTGAGATCTACTGAGTGTTGAGTTCTGACTTCTCCTAGAAGATCAATGGCAGCATGCATGTCAGTCCCCATTTCATTCAGGTCACGATCCAGTCTATGCATTTTCTTGTTCAGCACCTCAGAATTTGAGCCAACCAGGCTTGTTTTTCTCTCGACGAGAATTACCCTTCTGTGAAGATTGGCAAGGGCTCATGAGGAATTCTGAACATATAGCGATTCGGGAGTGATCCATTTTCCTCGGACTCAGACCAGACCTGATGGACCCTCTCCTGAAGCCTCCGCAATCCCGGGTCCCAGAATTGCTTCATCGACCAGTGCACTGACCCCTTCAGTGCCACCTTGCTGAGCACCATCAGCAATCTCAATCACCTCCTTCTCAGCTTCCTTCTCCACTTCCTTCTCCTTCTGAGGCTCGAGCTCAGGATAAGTGCGTCGGACAGTTCTGATAAAGTCTACCATCTGGATCAGGTGATGTAGAGAGTTAACATCAAAATGATCAAAGAGGGCAGCCTCTGATTCAGCAATATTGTCCCATCCTCTCGACTCCCCGAGCTGACTGAGTTCAGACCAGGTGGCATTCCGGATCATAGCAAAGGTGCGAAGCTGCACAACTGCTTCCTTCTGTGCATCTGAGAGGTCAGGAAACCTCTTTTCCACCGTCTCAGCAGCTGTTCCCCTTGCCACTATCTCAAAGTCTGACAATGTGTTCTCGTCAGGCGCAGGGAATGGCCAAGGAGCTTCCGCCTGAACCCCTTCAGAACCCTCCTTCTGAACTCCTTCCTCCTGAACAGGTTCCCCCTGATCCTCACCCGAGGGGTCTCCAAACCCTGATACGTCGATGCAATGTTTAGGATCATTGGGTTTGGATCAGTGGGTGCAACATCCGGAATAGCAGAGATAGGGACGATTTCAAGTGCAGCCTGAGCTGATTCCCTCTCCGAATGTGCGTGCTGAATCATTTCTTCAGCAGCTTTCTCTTCCATAAGCTTTTTCTCTTGCTCTCCTGACCCCGGATATAGGAATTTCAGTTTCTGTTGCTTGGGTCCTTAGGGCTTGGGTTTGTCCTCCGTTGGCTTCGTAATAAGGATCTCAGAAGATTTGCTCGCCTAAGCCTTGACTCCTCCAGTCGTGCCCGCCCGAGCCTTCTTCTTCTAAGTCCTTGGGCATTTCTTGGTGCCAGCATCATCGGAATAGGCTCTGAATAGATCAATCTTCGCTGGAATCTCGAGTGATTGGGCCTGATCCACATCACCGAGATCTAGGGTCTCCAAGATCAGAGAAATCTTGGTGCCAAAGTGCATTTTGGCCTCAAATGTCGCCTGACCCTCCGGCGAGTATTTGATTTTGTTGGTTTCAGCCACCAGCAATTGGAGGAAGTAATCCTCCCAGTTAAAATTATGCACTGAGGCGTCAGAGATTGCCATCATCGTATACAATTTTGGCCGCGAGATCTGCTCCAGCCCTCCAGCAATCCCCATAACTCCCTGACTTGTCAGGTCGAAGAAGTGGCGATTCTCTGTTCTTAGAACCGACTTGTTCAGGCCCGACCTCAAGATCACATCACCATCGCAGAGGGATTGGAGATAATCCTTCTCGGTCCCAAACCCGTAATCAACCGAGCTTCGTCCAGAATGAGGAAGATTAAGAACCTCTCTAATCTTCTGTCTGATGTTGAGAGTGACCCACCTCCTGGTCATCTCTTCCTCACCATCTTTCCCCTTCACACATGAAGTTAGGGGAATGCATGTTTCCCACTCCTGGGAATCCTTGTTCTGCGCTATTTTAAGGTAGAAGGCAGCAACAAGTCTGGGATGGAGTCTCTAGGGTCTGGTGGTGACAAATTGCAGAAGACCTGCATTGTCTAAAAGCTCCTTTACAGGTAATATGTCAGTGTGATTGGAATCTAATCAAAATACTTCAGATTGTCCCAACACTACCATTCATGCTGACAGGAGTAATCGGACCAAAAAGATCCATATGCAGGAGCTGAAGCACTCTGTCAGTTGAAAAGGCTTCTTTCTCTTTGAATGAGGCTTTGGTTTGCTTGCCTTCCTGACATGCTCCGCACACGTGGTCTTTGCTAAAAACTTCATTAGGTAGACCCTCTACAAGAGAAAGTCGAGAGATTTCTTTAATAATCTTGAAGTTTAAGTGACTCAGGCGTTTATGCCAGAGCCAACTGAGCTCAGAAGAGCTCTTAGCGACCAAACAAGTTTCAGGAGGGCTACTCTTGAAGTCAGCAAAATAAACATTGCCCCTCCTGACACCTGTAATCAGAACCTGCAGTGTAGATTTGTCCTTCACAAGACACATGTTAGATGTAAATTCTACACTATATCCTCGGTCACAAAACTGACTGACCGAGAGCAAGTTATGTCTTAGTCCCTCAACATATGATACATTCAGTACACGGACAGAGCCAATAACAAGGGTTCCGAATCCCCTGGTGAAACCCTTAGAGTTATCACCAAAGGTTACTTGCGGGCCATCCTGAGCTACATAATCCAGATGGAGATCACGAGAACCGGTCATGTGCCTGGAACACCCTGAGTCCAAGTATCAATCCAGCTTCTGATCCTCCCTTCTGATCTTCTTGTAGCCCGCAACGACCTGAAAAGAATCAGGCTTCAGGTATCCATCTCATATTGGGTCCTACAGTGTCAGCCATACCCTTCAGGAACCAGATTTGTTTAACAATTCTGATGGCATCAGAAGTGTAAACCTGTCTCCCCGAAATATCAACATACAATATCCTCTTATTCCTTTGTGCCTGGGAAGTTGAGGGTGTATGGGTGTCAGCCTGAGGTTTAGAAGCCCTGGATTACTTCCTGGGGGCGGGCCTCCTGTTCCTCTTTGGCCGGGGTGTGTTGGGCAGATGTCTATCCTGGGAAGGAGCAGCTCGAGCCTGACCTCTAGGCACTTGAGGTCTGGCCTGAGTGTTTCCGGAGTCAGGTCTCTGTTGCCTTTCAGGGGCCACTTAGTTCGTCCTTCTCCTTTGGGGATTGGGACGTTCCTGATGGGCCTTGTGCCCTGCTTGAGGCCTCTGGACCTCAGTAGTCCTTGGCCTTGCCTGAGGTTCCTGTAATACCCTAAGTTTCCATGTCCATATTTGCTTCACTAAATATTTTATGATCTTTTATGAGCTTATATGACACATTTATATTTGAATTTATGCATGGGCACAATTATATGTTTAATTGCTCGATACTTGCTATTAATTTATTATTTGCCCGATATATGTTTATTCTTGAGATTTTAGAATTTTTACATGCTCTTTATTTTGTCTCCTAAAGTATTTAACTTAAGATTAAATGTAGTCTTTAATTTTAGTAATTTATTCATAAAATATAAGTGATAAAATGAAATTTTCCTTAAGAAACAATTATATGATGTTTACTTGATATTTTATAAAATTAATATATAGACTTTGTAATTAATTTAGAACCTTAAGAGAGCTTTAATTCTAATATATTTTAGGATTTTAGAAAGTCAAAAATTAAAATTTTTAATTACATAAGCCATGACCTAAGCATGACCAAAGTGATTACCTAAACATTACATCATCTCCTTAAACTTCCTTAGTAGGCGGTTAAGTAAAAGATTTTAGAAAATTTTAGAAGCCTCAAGACATGTCCAAAATTACCTATAATTAGGACTTTACATCTTCACTTTTGAACCATGAGAAAAACACACAAACATACATACTAACCGTGAGTTTCCAAGAAAGAAGAGGAGAAGAGATTTCAATCCATCAACACTTAGGTAAGCTTCTTAACTTCATGTTTAAGTGATGATTAAGATAGGGGCATGATTAGGTTATAGGAAATTAAGAAAGACATGATAGAAGTTGAAATCAAGTTAAAATCAAGTGATTGTGATGTTATATAATGTTCTCTTCTTGTATTTCATGTTTTAATTCATTCTTTCACAAGGTATGAGCTTAAACATGTTTATTTATGAGTTATTCATGTTCATAACTTGGAAAACATGAAATTGTGTGAATAAATTTGAAGTTATGTTGAAATGATCATCATGTATGCATAAAAAATGAAATCTGGACCAAGTTTCGTTTTAAAATTCATTCTGGCCGATTGATGAAGTGAAAAATTCTGAAACAATTTTATGTGATATTATACTGATTATGGAACTTAGGTTTAAAATTTCGTAGCTATTAGAGTAATATTCGATTTTTGGGGATTTTTCAAAGATGAACTAGGGTTTTCAAATTCTATAATTGAAACAATAAAAATTTACTTTGACTAAAACATAATTGGTTAGGTTTTTATAAAAATTCAAAGTACAGTGATAAATTACATAAAGTTGGGAGTTTATAGTTAAAATTTCAAAGGTATTGGACTTATGATTGATTTATGGTGAATTTTCTACGTTAAGGGGTCAGAAATTGTTACTAGTTTGTTCATCGTAAAAATTGTAGCGTTTAGTAAGGAATTTTAGAAATTAAAAATTATGATATTAAACTAAATTAAGTTGTGTTTATTTGGTTAAAATTTTAGAATTTTTGGGAAAGTAGTTTATTTTTTAAGAAATTTTAATTGATGGTTGCAGAAACTTAAATTATGTACAAATTGTTCGAAATGGTCCGTTTATATGTTACGGTCGATATTTCTTTAGGACATGTTATTTGATAACTATACATGCTTAATTGATATTTATGATCTTTGATACAACTTTTGAATATGTATTGAGACTTAAATTTGAAATTTTATGTGAAAGATGTTGCTATGTGAATTTCATGATTTATTTAAAAGTGAAGGGATAAGTAACAAATTTTCTATCATTAAAATTTTCTTTGTAGGTTCAAATCTACAAGGTGGGGAATCACTTCACTCTTCACAGAGTGTTACTTTTATTTACAATTGCATTTATAAAATGTTGAATGTTAAATATTTGAGTCTGGCCCACTATCGACTGGCCCTGAGTTTGAGATAGTCCACCTAAATGGTGGCAACTGAGACAGTCCGGTCGCCCCGGCACCACGGGTTGGTCGCACCACCCAGAGATACCCGGTGAAATTCCGGGGGCTCACATGTTATAAACATTGATGTTTTAATTTGTGCAATTGTCAAGAGATTCACCACTAAGTGTTTACAAACACTTATCCCTTCTACTTTTAATTTTTTTTACAGATGCTATGGATCCCGACGTGGGCGAATGAACTCGGCTGGCAGTGGCATTTTATTTTATATAAATTTACGCTTAGAACGCTATTTGCAAAAAAAAAAATTAAGGCTACAACCCTACTTATTTTTAAGCCTTCCGCTGTATAACCTTTTGGCGTATTTTAATACTATATATATTATTCAGTAGCATTCCTACTTGTGCCACATCACATTTTTTGTATTATTTAAGTGGGGATGTTACAGGTGGTATCAGAGCAGGTTCGCCTGCTAAAGAATTTTTAAAAAAAAGTGTGTGTATTTTAAAATTTTAACAAAACAGCCGCACCGAGGTCATTCTCCACGACGAGATCAGGTAAGTGTTTCATAAGTGCTTAATTTTATTGTTTATATGAAATTGTGATTAATTTTATTTGATGAATTATTAGAATTATATGTTATATTAAACTAACGAATAAAAATTTGTTGTTAAAGAATGGAACAAGTACGAATAAAGGATGAGGATTTAGGAGCTTATATTGGAGAAATAATGTTACAGTATAAACATGTGCTAGCAAATGGACATTACATGGATGATGACTATTACTGTCATCTACTTCTGGATACCGTGCCATCTACTTGGTTATGTGCAAGCCTGGATATGCTTGATTATGTGTTCGATAAACATGGACATCTATGCTTTCCCTGTTTTACTTCAATATTATTTTGTGAATGGGCTCAGTCGGGGACAGTCCATTTTACCCCGATTCATCCAAGATTTGAGATGAAAGAAGTTCAACAGTGGTCTCCCATTTATGAAATAGTACAAGAAAGTTGTGGAAGCAGAGAAGCTAAGATCGAAGGCGGACATGAAAGTACAGAGATGTAGATGAACAACGATAGTGACAGTGATGCCAGTACCAGCTCAATTGAGATGTGGGAGAAAGAGAAGGAGGAACCCGAGATAATTATCATTGATGATGATTAAATCGGAATCAAATTATGTGTTTATCTGATCTATATATGTATTATGTGCCTACACGACACTTACTATTATATGCAAAGTATATGTCTAAAATGAGCTAGATGTTTTGAATGAATAGTATATTTTGAATATAATATTTATGGTATAAGTATATGAAATATATGTTGTGGTTATAATTGTGTAAATTAATTATTACTAATAAGTTTGTTACTGATTAGAACCATGAGTCGTAGGGGGACCAGAACCGACCCAGAGATGAACGGTGACTTAGCATCAGTATTAAGGGAATTAGTTCAACAGGTAGGTCGGCAAGGTCAATCATCCCAAACATCTGCACCACCTCCAGTCCAAAACCATGAGAATAAGATTAATCAGTTTAAGAAGTGTAGACCTCCAACCTTGACCGGGAAAGAGAATCCGATGGAAGTAGAAAATTGGATTCGAAGTATAGAAAAGATATTAACTTATCTTGGATGTACGGATGAACAGAAGGTTTCATGTGCTATCTTTCAACTGACTAAAGATGCAGACTATTGGTGGGAAGCTCATTGTAGGACAATGAAAGAGGAGGAACGAACGTCAGTTACCCGGGAGAAATTTGTTAAGGCATTTGTCAAAAATTACATACCACAGTCATTCTTGGATAAAAAAGAAACTGAGTTCTTACAGTTGAAGCAAGGAAGTATGACGGTTCAGGAATATGAAAAGAAGTTCAATCAGCTAGGACGTTATGCTTCTCATTTAGTGGATACAGATGAAAGAAAGGCTAAGAGGTTTGTACAGAACTTTTGTCCGGAAATTAGCACTATTTTAGTAGCACAAGATATTAAGTCTTATGCTGAAATGTTTGAGAAAGCACAAGCTGTTGCAGCTCATATGAAAATATAAGGAGTGAGAATGCCAGAACCACAACAAAATAAGAGAAAATGGGTCGGTACAAGACAAGGGAAAAATTTTAAGCAAGTCAAGAAAACAGTGGCAGTACCACAACAACAGAGGCCACCTAAGTGCAGCAATCGCGGAAAGGAACATTTTGGACAATGCCTAAAAGGAACGGGAATATGTTGCAAATGTAAAGAACCATTACATCTCATAACTGAGTGTCCAAGGTTGAAGGGACAACAGAGGATGGCGCCTGCCCGAGTATTTGCTATGAACCAACAAGTGGCAATGGAAAATCCAGAAGTGATGGCAGGTATGTTTAAAGTATTCCAAGTACCTGCTTTTACACTATTTGATACTGGTGCTACGCATTCATTTATTTCTAGGAAAATGTTTGAACAATTTGAGACTGCTCGTATTATAGTAGAAGGAGATTTCCTAGAAATAAACATTCCCTCCGGTACTACGATACAATCCTTAGGATTGTGTAAAAACATGATGATTGATTTTGAACATGCTTCACTCCCGGCAAATCTACATATAGTAGAAATGAAAGACTTTGATATTATCTTGGGAATGGATTGGCTTATGGCTAATCATATTCTCATCAAGTGCCAAGAAAAAGAAATATCGGTACAAGGACCAGAAGGTGTGAATTTTACACTATATGGTGCTAGAATTGGAATTATACCTAAGGTGATTTCAGCGATGAAAGCTCGAAAGTTATTAAGGAAAGGAGAGAATACGACATTTCTAGTAAATATTGTAGCAACGAACTCCGGTGGTCCAACATTGGATGATATGCCAGTAGTATGTGAATACAAGGATGTATTCCCAGATGATTTACCAGGACTACCCCCAGATCGCCAGTTGGAGTTTACTATTGATTTAATACCTGGAGCAGCGCCTGTTTCGAAAGCACCTTACAGAATGGCACCAAAAGAATTGCAAGAGTTAAAGGTACAATTACAAGAACTATTGGATAAAGGGTTCATTCGACCGAGTGTGTCACCGTGGGGTGCACCAGTGTTATTTGTGAAAATGAAAGATGGATCGTTGAGGATGTGCATTGATTACCGGGAATTAAATAAGCTTACCATCAAGAATAAATATCCACTTCCCAGGATCGAAGACCTATTTGATCAGTTAAGAGGAGCCTGTGTATTTTCTAAGATTGACTTGAGATCAGGATATCATCAAGTGAAGATTAAGGAAAGTGATATTCCGAAAACAGCGTTTAGAACTCGATATGGTCACTACGAATTTGTGGTGTTACCATTTGGACTTAGCAATGCGCCCGCTATTTTCATGGATTTGATTAATCGAGTATTCCACCAATATTTGGATCAGTTTGTGATAGTCTTTATTGATGATATTCTGGTATACTCAAAAAGTCAAGAGCAACATGTAAAACATCTTCAGATTACGCTGGAAACTCTGAGAAAAGAGAAATTATATGCTAAATTCAAGAAGTGTGAATTCTGGTTGGATAGGGTTATATTTCTTGGACATACGGTTTCAGCTTTGGGAATAGAAGTTGACCCAGCAAAAGTAGAAGCTGTAAACCATTGGAAGACACCAACCAATGTAAAAGAAGTCAGGAGTTTTCTTGGATTAGCAGGGTATTATCGAAGATTCATTGAAGGATTTGCTCGGATTGCAAAACCCTTAACTCAGTTGACTCGGAAAGATACAAAGTATGAATGAACAGAAGAATGTGAAAGAAGTTTTCAGGAATTATAGAAAAGACTAACAACAGCCCCAATTCTTACAATTCCTGAAGGTACAGAAGGATTTACAATATACAGTGATGAATCTAAACAAGGATTGGGATGTGTGCTTATGCAGAATGGAAAAGTAGTGGCGTATGCATCAAGACAATTGAAGCCAAATGAGCAAAATTATCCTACACATGATTTGGAGTTAGCAGCAGTTGTTTATGCGCTCAAGATTTGGAGGCATTACTTATACGGAAATAAATGTCAGATTTACACAGATCATAAGAGTTTGAAGTATATCTTCGAACAGAAGGAGTTAAACATGAGACAAAGAAGATGGTTGGAGTTGGTAAAGGATTATGATTGCGAGATACTATACCATCCCGGAAAAGCAAAAGTAGTAGCTGATGCTTTGAGTCGCAAAGAAAAGGTCAGAATCAATACTTTGGTAGTGAAACGAACCTTGAAAGAAAGGATAACAAAAGCTCAGTGTGAAGATACATTCTTGGAAAAGATAAAACAGAAAATCAAGGAAGGAAAGGCAAAGGAGTTTTCGACACAAGAAGATGGTACTCTAGTATGTCAAGGAAGAATATGTGTACCAGAAAAAGAAGAACTTAAGAAAGAAATATTGGAAGAATCACATTGTACACCATATTCAGTTCATCCTGGAGGAACCAAGATGTACCAAGATTTGAAGAAGATATTTTGGTGGAAAAATATGAAGATGGATATTGGTAATTTTGTGCAGAAATGTTTGACCTGTCAACAGGTGAAAGCTGAGCATCAAAGACCATCAGGATTGTTAAAACCACTTGAGATTCCGGAATGGAAATGGGAAAATATTACGATGGATTTTGTGGTAGGATTACCCAAGTCAATGCAAGGGAATGAAGCTATTTGGGTAATTGTTGACACATTGACCAAAACAGCACATTTCTTACCAATAAAGATGACATTTACATTGGACAAGTTGGCTCAGATTTATATCAAAGAAATTGTCCGGTTACATGGAGTTCCAATTTCTATTGTGTTAGATAGAGATTCACGATTTACATCAAAATTCTGGCACAGTCTTCAAGAGGCAATGGGCACTAAATTGGAGTTTAGTACAGCCTTTCACCCCCAAACAGATGGTCAATCAGAACGAACAATTCAAACTCTGGAAGATATGTTTAGAGCTTGCATTATTGATTTTGGAGGAAGTTGGGAAAGATATTTGCTTGTGGTGGAATTTGCTTATAACAACAGTTATCAGACTACAATTAAAATGGCACCATACGAAGCATTGTATGTAAGAAAGTGCAGATCTCCACTGTGTTGGGATGAAATTGAAAAAAAGAGGTTGCTGGGACCGGAATTGATCGAAGAGATTACTAAGGTAGTAAAGAAAATCAAAGAAAGAATGCAAGGAGCTCAAAATAGACAGAAAGCATATGCCGATAGGCGAAGGAAAGAATTGAGCTTTGAGGTCGGAGACAAAGTATTTTTAAAGGTATCACCAATGAAGGGAATTTTCTGATTCGGGAAAAGAGGAAAGTTAAAACCCAGATTCATTGGACCTTATGAAATTTTGGAACGAGTTGGGGATTTATCTTACAGGGTAGCATTACCACCAGCCTTGGCAGGAGTACACAATGTATTCCATATTTCTATGCTTCGGAAGTATAGACCTGACCCTACCCACATAGTAAACCAACCTGAACTAGAAATCGATACCAACCTAACCTATGAGGAAGTTCCTATAGCCATACTTGACAGAAAACTTCATAGATTGAGAAATCGAGATATTCCAATGATTAAGGTCCAGTGGAATAAACATGGAAAGGAAGAAGCCACTTGGGAAAGAGAAGATGAAGTCTTAACAAAGTACCCCTACCTCAGTAACTACGGTAACACTTGAAATTTCGAGGACGAAATTTATTTTAGGGGGATAGACTGTAATACCCTAAGTTTCCATGTCCATATTTGCTTCACTAAATATTTTGTGATCTTTTATGAGCTTATATGACACATTTATATTTGAATTTATGCATGGGCACAATTATATGTTTAATTGCTCGATACTTGCTATTAATTTATTATTTGCTCGATATATGTTTATTCTTGAGATTTTAGAATTTTTACATGCTCTTTATTTTGTCTCCTAAAGTATTTAACTTAAGATTAAATGTAGTCTTTAATTTTAGTAATTTATTCATAAAATATAAGTGATAAAATGAAATTTTCCTTAAGAAACAATTATGTGACGTTTACTTGATATTTTATAAAATTAATATATAGACTTTGTAATTAATTTAGAACCTTAAGAGAGCTTTAATTCTAATATATTTTAGGATTTTAGAAAGTAAAAAATTAAAATTTTTAATTACATAAGCCATGACCTAAGCATGACCTAAGTGATTACCTAAACATTACATCATCTCCTTAAACCTCCTTAGTAGGCGGTTACGTAGAAGATTTTAGAAAATTTTAGAAGCCTCAAGACATGTCCAAAATTACCTATAAATAGGACTTTACATCTTCACTTTTGAACCATGAGAAAAGCACACAAACATACATACTAACCGGGAGTTTCCAAGAAAGAAGAGGAGAAGAGATTTCAATCTATCAACACTTAGGTAGCTTCTTAACTTCATGTTTAAGTGATGATTAAGATAGGGGCATGATTAGGTTATAGGAAATTAAGAAAGAGATGATAGAAGTTTGAAATCAAGTAAAAATCAAGTGATTGTGATGTTATATAATGTTCTCTTCATGTATTTCATGTTTTAATTCATTCTTTCACAAGGTATGAGCTTAAACAAGTTTATTTATGAGTTATTCATGTTCATAACTTGGAAAACATGAAATTGTGTGAATAAATTTGAAGTTATGTTGAAATGATCATCATGTATGCATAAAAAATGAAATCTGGACCTCGTTTCGTTTAAAAATTCATTCTGGCTGATTGATGCAGTGAAAAATTCTGAAAAAAATATATGTGATAGTATACTGATTATGAAACTTAGGTTTAAAATTTCGTAGCTATTGGAGTAATATTCGATATTTCTTTAGGACATGTTATTTGATAATTATACACGCTTAATTGATATTTATGATCTTTGATACAACTTTTGAATATGTATTGAGACTTAAATTTGAAATTTCATGTGAAAGATGTTGCTATGTGAATTTCATGATTTATTTAAAAGTGAAGGGATAAATAACAAATTTTCTATCATTAAAATTTTCTTTGTAGGTTCAAATCTACCAGGTGGGGAATCACTTCACTCTTCATATTGTGTTACTTTTATTTAAAATTGCATTTATTAAATGTTGAATGTTAAATATTTGAGTCTGGCCCACTATCGACTGTCCCTGAGTTTGAGATAGTCCGGTCGCCCCGGCACCACGGATTGGTCGCACCACCCAGAGATACCCGGTGAAAT
Source organism: Prunella vulgaris (assembly GCA_026898435.1). Lineage (NCBI taxonomy): Eukaryota > Viridiplantae > Streptophyta > Magnoliopsida > Lamiales > Lamiaceae > Prunella > Prunella vulgaris. The sequence goes on along the minus strand of JAPKLY010001464.1, from coordinate 20,992 downwards.
TCCGGGAGCTCACATGTTATAAACATTGATGTTTTAATTTGTGCAATTGTCAAGAGATTCACTACTAAGTATTTACAAACACTTATCTCTTCTACTTTTAATTTTTTTTACAGATGCTATGGATCCCGACGTGGGCGAATGAACTCGGCTGGCAGTGGCATTTTATTTTATATAAATTTACGTTTAGAATGCTATTTGCAAAAAAAAAAAATTTAAGGCTACGACCGTACTTATTTTTAAGCCTTCCGCTGTATAAACTTGTGGCGTATTTTAATACTATATATATTATTCAGTAGCATTCCAACTTGTGCCACATCACATTTTTTGTATTATTTAAGTGGGGATGTTACAGTTCCCTTCGGCCTGAGTTCCTCCTACCCTGAGCATTCTGAGGCCTAGCCTAAGAGGTGTTGGGGGCAGAATTCTTTTCAGCCTGAGGGTTCCTGGGCTGAGCCTTGGATTTCCCTTGGTCCTTCTTCCTTGGCTCAGGATGAGGATCCTTGGCCTTTCCCTTAGGTTTTGGCCTAGATTCCTCAGTCCTTTGCCTGACAGGTTCTGACACTTTCTCCTTCCCTTTGCCTTTATCCTAATGAGCAACACTTGGGCTCTTGTCATCAGTTAGGGCAGGGACAAACTTCTTCTGAGAGTTGCTCCCTGAAGCACCTCTCTTTTTCTTGCCCTTTGGGTCTTTTGAGGCACCATAGCCTAACCCAGTTTTAGCACCATCGGTCAGCTGAGAGAAACTTGTTAACTCATCAACCACTTAGGTAGATGTGTGTAACTTCTTCAGCTTATCCTCAAGATGCCCATTTGTTTCTTTCAGGGCCTCAATTTCAGTGGTGTATTGAAGCACCAACTCTTCGTGAGCTTTCTCTTTGGAGATCAGTTCAAGATCCCAAGCAGTTTGCTCAGCACAAAGGCGAGCTTGCCACTCAGTTTCGAACATCACTCTCAAAGCGATTCGCTCAATCATCAGTTGTTCCTTAGCGAGGAACAGATCAGTGTCACGAGTCTCAATCAGCGAGCTGATTACACCTTTCAGTCTTTCCACCTCCAGTGGAGCTTCATCATGCTTGTTCCGAGCATGAAGCAGCTCTTCCTAAAGATGTACTAATCTGAGGGCTTCCTCAGTATCTCTCGTTCTGAGGGACTCAGTTAACCGATCATTTTCCCCACTCAGCTGTGCATTCACATCCACTGTGTGAGTATGAGTTTCTGCAGCCTTGAGAAGTCAACCATCAATTACTCTAGAGCGAGCTGAAGGTCGAGTTCTCCTGCTGAGTCTGAGCTAAGCTCAGGTGCGTGATCAGGAGAAGAGGCAGAAGAACATACCTCATCATCTGCCATCAGGCAGAGGTCATCATACTCCTCATCGGAGAAGAGTTCAGGGGACCGGCGTCCTAGGTTATCTGAATCTGAGGAATCCTCATCAAGCATAGCTCTCCGGTCTGATGCCCTGAGCTCTCTCTTGGCTCTCCGATCTTCTCGCTCACAAGCACTGAGCTCCGGACAATCATATAGATAATGTCCAGTCTTCATATAGTGGTAGCACTGATCTGTATCAGAAGCAAACTTCTTGTCAGTGTACCTTTTATTTGATAAATCCCTCATGCTCCCTGATGATCGTTCAGTTTTGGAGCTGGAACTTCTGGGATCATCATCTCTCCTCTTCTCATCTCTGCGCCGCTCAGGCTCATCACGATCTCTCCTGGAATCTGAACCCCTCCTCTCTTCGCTCCGGGGGCTCGATCTCCTGGGGATGGAATACCTGCGATCACGACTGTCAGTATAAAACTTCTTATACCTACCGAAATGAGAGTTCAGCTTCTCGAATCGTCATGCCATCAGGCTGTATTCCAACACCAGCTCATCCTTGTTCATGTCCTTCAGAGAGTTAGATCCAGATCCAGCCTCAGGCTCAGGCTCAGGCTCAGGCTCAGGAGTAGCTTTAAGAGCTACGCCCTTCTCATTTTCAGGTGTCTTCTCCTCACTAACTTCCTCACTGACAACACCCTTCTTCTTCCTCTTATCGAGGTTGAATTCCAGAGCCTTTAACTCTGAGAATAGGTGAGAGTGAGTAATGTTGGTGAGATCTTGAGTGTTCTTCAACAAGATCACTCATGTGTCCCATCTTTCAGGGAGACAGTTCAAGATTTTAGATGGCACCTCCCTCTTGGGAAACTCCTTCCCAAGGGTTGCTAGCTCGTTCATCATCTTAATGAATTGAGCTTCCATCTGATCGATGGACTCTCCCTCTAACATCCGGAAGGCCTCAAACTTCCTGATTGCAAGATCTCTCTTGTTCACCTTGATCTTCTCTGATCCCTCACTCATCTCCCTCAATGTATCCCAGATCTCCTTTACCGTCCTCAGGTGCATGAGCCTGATCGAATTTTCATAAGAAACGGTGTGGAGTATAATGTTCTTAGCAACATTATCTAGTATGATTTGCTTAATCTGATCAGGATTAAGCGCGGACCTCTCCACTTCTTCATCTCCAGCGGCTGGAACAGGAACATTGCCAGCAACGGGTCAGGTCGTCTAAAGATTCCTCATAAACTTGATCGGACATTGCTCAATCATCTGGGGCATCTGATCATGGTTGGAGTAAAGATGTGCAAGGCCCTGAATTTCCAATAATCATAATTATCAATAGAGAATTCAGGAAGACTGCCTTCAAGGCGCTTAGAACCGGATGCCATGTATGCAAGTTTTCAGAAACAGATCTGTTCAGTTGACCACCAAAAGTTTCTCCTCAGAAATTGTTGGTAAACAAAGTCAGTGGTCTTTTGAACCACTGCTCTGATACCACTTGTTGGTCCCGAAACGAGTATAAATCAGTGTATGGGGGGGAATACACTGATGTCAGATTTTCCCAAAATCTCAGGAAAATTCTCTTTCAGACTTAGTCAGGAAGCTCCTGAAAAGTTCAGTCTACTGATGGTCCTCAGGGGCAGTAGGGACGGATCAGTGAAGAACTAAATAAGCTAAGTCAGAGTTGTGCTCTCAGAAGCTCAGTAGAGATAACAATCCTACTGACCACTTGGAAGATAGTCAGTTGGGCTACTATCTCAGTAAGCTCAGATTAGTGCGGAATGTGAGCCCTTAAGTGTTTACTCGTTTTAGTTCTGAAAACTTTATCAGTTTGCTTAGTGGAAACGTGGTTAAGGCTGGTGCACAATTTACTGATCAGGATGACAAGTCAGCCCTGATATAAAACAATGCAAGGATGCTCAGTTTAATATGTATGACAATTATGATCCTGAAAAAATAGTAAATTAGCACGGAAGGGTCTTTTTAACGTGGTTCAGAGATAACCAACTCCTACGTCCACGACCTGATTTAACAGGAAGCTATCCTCCAAACCCTGAGGATAGGTGCTTGGGTTTTACGTGCCAAGGGACACGGATAGCCAACTTCCTCTCTTAGGAACTGACCCCTGGGCATTTTACAAATCCCAGTCCTTCTAACCAACCAATCTCACACCCTGAGTGGTTTGGTATTCTTGGTTTCCAACTAAGATAGCTCTAGCAATACACAACAATGCTAAATATTAGAGCTATCGATCTAAGCAAATATAGAGTGAATCCTGCTACAACACTAGGGAAATTTAATTGCAGAGTGTTGCTTATAGTATGCTTTTGAGCTTGGATTCTTGAGAGTTTTCTCTTGGAAATTTCCCATTAGCCTTGAATGGGTGCAAGGCTCTCCATATTTATAGGCAAGATTCAAAATAGATCCGAGGGAGGAGATCTACCCCAATCTTTTAGGGTGGTTGCCGCCTAGATGTACTGTTGACCTAATCACCATGCTTAATCTGACAATTTTGTCCCGCCGCCTGCAACTCTGAGACGCATTAACTGCTACACAGACTCTGTACATGCGTGTCGAAAGATTATTGGCTCTCCGTACAAACGGCTAGTTGACCTTCTGACATTCGTCGTTCCTCGTACATTCAAAGCTCCGAGTCTCTTGTCAAGAACTCAGGTTGAATGTTTGTCTTTAGTGGAGTCTACTGACATTCTCTTTGTCTCTAAGATGTTAACATAAATGTTAACTGACCCATAGATTGAATAACCTTTTTGCTTTGGACTTACATGGATCAGGTAAACTGAACCAATGCCTAAGTCAGGTCTTATGTGCATTCAGCACAACCTGATAGGTTATTCAGCCCAGTATGTGTAACCTTTTTGCTTTGGAGTTACATGAGTCAGATAAACTGACTCAAGACCTAAGTCAGATCTTACGAGCGTTCAGCTCAGCCTGATAGGTTACACTTACTCTTCACTGACTAAGTTCTGTCCTGAGTATGCTTAGTGTACTCAGTAGAAACATCAGCCAATGGTACTTCCGGATTATCTTCAGGATGACTCTTCAGACTTCGGTCTTCAGCTTCAGTTCAGGTAATCTTCAGCAAGACTAACTCTGACCTTCTTCAGGGCAAGTTGCACTTCAGACTTCAGTAAATTGGGTCGACTCCAATCTCCTTCAGTCTTCAACACGTTCCCCCTGAACTGAATCACTAGCCTGACTATCCTGAACTAGACTCTCCTGAACAACTGTACTTAGGCAAATTCATCAGGGGTTTTGGGATCTAATCAAAACATTCAGATTGTCCCAACAGGTCTGTTGATAATTGTTATCTAATTGAATCAAACAAAACTTGCAATAGTGCAAATCTGACGAAAATGTTTTATGGCATCAAAGACTTGAACATGCTAATTATAGAAATACTCAGAAGTTTATAAGATTAGAGGTAGTAAATGATCTTCCTAAACTTCAACTTAATAAGCTTAGAGTATGTGCTCCTTGTAAAAAAAGTAAACAAGTCAAGATGTTTCATAAAATGTTGCCGCAGTGTTCCACAACACACTGTTTTGAACTTCTTCGTATGGATCTTGTGGGTCCAATGGAAACTGAGAGTATAGGTGGTAAACGATACTCATTTGTTGTAGTTGATGATTACTCTAGATATACTTGGATTGAATTTATCAAAGAAAAATTTGATACTTTTTGTATCTTCAAAACTCTTTACAAAAGATTCAGAAATGTTTTCAACTCAAAAATCAAAAGGATGAGGTTTGATCATGGAAAGGAGTTTGAGAATAGTTCATTCATTGAATTTTGTGATAGTAAAGGAATTTCTTTTCAAGAGTTTTCTTCACCTAAAACATCACAACAAAATGATATTGCTGAAAGGAAAAAATATAACTCTACAAGTAATTGCTAGAGTTACGCTTTTGTCAAAACATCTTTCTAAGAAATTTTGGGCTGAAGCATTAAACACTGCATGTCATATATTTAATAGAGTCTATATTCTATTTGGATCTTTAAAGACTCCTTATGAAATTCTAAATAATAAGAAACCAAATTTAAAATACTTTCATGTTTTTTATTGTATTTGTTATATTCTTAATGATAGAGACCAATTGCATAAGTTCGATTCTAAAAGTGAAAAATGATTCTTCCTAGGCTATTCTAGAAATAGTAAAGCCTATAGAATTTATAATCTAAGGATTGACACTGTGCATTAATCTGTTAATTTAGTCTTTGATGATTTTGCTAGTCTTGCAGGACCAACTATTAAAGATAATGTTACTGACCTTATTGAGATTCAAACTCCTAGTTCAAATTCTGATCAAAGGAAAAATGTTGCTTTAAATGCTCCAACATCTGAAACAACATTGTCTGAAAAGACAGAATCTCAAGGAATTTCGAATATGTTTTAAAATACTCTATCTTCAAGAATCCTAAAAGATCATCCAACAAACCAGATAATTGGTGAGAAATTCTCAGGAGTAAAAACTAGAAGAAGGATGAGAATAGTAAGTAATATGGTAAGGTCAATATGGATGTCTTGCATATATAACAAGGTAAACCATGAGTGTTATCATTCATTGATTGAACCTAGGAATGTGATTGAAGCTTTAAAAGATGAAAACTTGATAAATGCTATGCATGATGAATTAAATCAATTTGATAAAAATAATGTTTGGACACTTGTTCCTAGACCTAGCAACATTAATGTTATAGGAACTAAGTGGATTTTCAAAAATGAAATTGATGAATCTGGTAACATCATTAGAAACAAAGCTAGATTAGTAGCTCAAGGTTACACTCAAGTAGAGGGAATTGACTTTGATGAAACTTTTTCTCCTGTAGCTAGAATTGAATCCATTAGATTTTACTTGCTATTGCTTGCTACATGGATATTAAGTTGCATCAAACGGATGTTAAAGCTGCATTCTTAAATGGTATACTTAAGGAAGAGGTATTTGTTTAACAACCCAAAGGTTTTAAAAATTCAAAATTTCCTAATCATGTTTTCAAATTGGATAAAGCATTGTATGGTCTCAAATAAGCTCCTAGAGCATGGTTTGGAAGATTGACTGAATTTTTGCTTGAAATTGATTTCATAAGAAGAGAAGCAAATAAGACTCTATTAATTAAACATAATGGTAAATATATCTTGATTGCTCAAATCTATGCAGATGACATTGTATTTGGTTCTACTTGTGATAGCATGTTAGATAATTTTGTGAAGGAAATGACCTCAACATTTGTAATGTCTATGGTTGGAGACTTAAATTATTTTCTTGGACTTCAAATCAAACAATATAATGATGGTATTTTTTTAACAAAGTAAATATGCTAGAAATCTTGTTAAGAGATTTGGTCTTAAAACTTCAAAAAGTATGATAACTCCAATGGGATCCACTCAAGGACTGTCTAAAGATGATGTTGGGAAAAATGTTGATACAACATTATATAGATCAATAATTGGTAGTTAGTTATATTTGACCTCTAGTAGATCAAATATCATGTTTAGTGTATGTTTATATGCTAGATATCAAGCTAACCCTAAAAAATCACATTTAAATGCTGTTAAAAGACTTATTAAATATGTTAGTGGTACATGTGATTTAGGAATGTGGTATTCAAAGGACACTAAATACACTTTAAAAGGTTTTAGTAATGTAGATTGAGCAGGAGATAGTGATGATAGAAAGAGTACTAGTGGAGGATGTTTCTACATGGGAAACAATCTCATCTCATGGCATAGTAGGAAACAAAAATTATGTTTCCTTATCCACGGCTGAATCCAAATACATTGTCACAGGGAGTTGTTGTACTCAATTATTATGGATTAAGAAAATATTTAATGATTATGGTCTAGATAGTGATATATTGAATATGTTTTCTGATAATACTAGTGCAATAAATATATCTAAAAATCCTGTGCAACATTCTTTGACAAAGCGTATAAGTATTAGACATCATATTATTAGAGATCTTGTTGAAAAAAAAATTGTGAAGCTTGAATACATTGCCATTGAAAAATAAATTGCTGATATTTTTACAAAAGCCCTTGATTATGAGAGGTTTTCTTCCCTTAGGAAATCTCTTGGTTTATGCACAATTTGAAAATTTATTGTTAAATGTTGTATACAAATGTTACCACATTTGGAACAACATTAGGAAATTTTTTTATAATTTTTTCTAAGTACGCTTGATTTTGACTTTAGAATGACTTTGTGTGTAAAATTTTTTTTGAACTTCAACAAATATGTACATGTTCTAGACATATTTTCTTGCTTAAAAATCACAATTACATGTTTAATCACAGAGTAACTATGGGACACGAAGCTCGCTACTATGATGTACTCTTTTCAAAAGGTGATTAAAATACATCAATATGTTCATGATTCACTGAGTAACAATGGGACATGGAGCTCGCGACTACAATGTACTTTTTTAAAAGGTGGATCAATATAAAACAAATTTGTGATGTGCATAAAATGTTTGAAAAACAATTAAATAAAAGTTGTAAAATTATATGCTGAAATGTATGTGTGCCAACATAAAATGTAAAATTGATTGGGTTTGGAATTATTTTTACTAACTTATGTTGTCTAATTTTCGATATTAAAATATATAAAGGATATTTATTTTATAAAATTTCACAACAATTTATTTAATTTTTGTTGCATAAATTAATTAGTAGGTATTTAATTAAATTAAAATTTGTTTTATAAATTAAATATGATCTAGAAGTGGAGGTTTTATAACCGCCCACTCTCTACATGATCATTTAGCGGTATTATGCATGATTTCTTCGCATTTAATTTTTCTATATAAGTCTCCTTTATAATCTAGATGTCTACACATTTATTTGCTTTGATCAAAGATTTCTTAAAAATTGGATTCCATAAAATTAAAGGTCATTTGCACTATACGTATTTAATTATATTACTATTTCCGTTTCATTTTTATTCATCTAACTTGCATTATTGGAGCTATAATTATTATAATATTATTCTTTAAAACTTTGCAGGTCTTATGACTTCTCCAAGCAATCTGTTGGTCCCGAAATGAGTTAAATCAGTGTATGGGGGGGGAATACACTGATGTCAGATTTTTCTGAAAGACTCAGAAAAATGCTCTAACGCACTCAGTCAGGATTCCCTGAAGTACTCAGTATGCTGAATGTCCGCAGGGGCAGCAGGGACGGTTCAGTAATGAGTCAGATAAGCTGAGTGTGAGTAAAGTGCTCGAAGGCTCAGTAGAGATAACAAACCTACTGACTGCTCAGAAGCGAGTCAGTTGGACTACTATCTCAGTGAGTCAGAGTACGTGCGGAAAGTGAGCCCTTAGATTCTACTCGTTTTAGTTTCTGAAAATGTTTTCTCTGAGTTGCTTAGTAAATTGGTGGTTAAGGCTGAGTGCACAGTATTCAGATTCAGGATGATTGATTCAGTCCTGAAGTTAAAACCAATGCAGTATGTTCAGTTTAATATGATGACATTTATGATCCTGAACAAAATAGTAAATCAGCACACAGGGGACTTTTTAACGTGGTTCAGAGATAACCAACTCCTACGTCCACGACCTGATTTAACAGGAAGCTATCCTCAAAACCCTGAGGATAGGTACTTGGGTTTTACGTGCCAAGGGACACGAGTAGCCAACTTCCTCTCTTAGGAACAGACCCCTGGGCGTTTTACAAGTCCCAGTCCTTCTAACCAACCTATCTCACACTTTGAGAGGTTTGGTATTCTGGTTTCCAACTAAGATAGCTCTAGCAATACAAATCAGTGCTAAATATTGGAGCTATCGATCTAAGCAAATACAGAGTGAATCCTACTACAACACTAGGGAAATTTAATTGCAGAGTGTTGTTTATGATATGCTTTTGAGTTCTTGGATTCTTGAGAGTTCTCTTGGAAATTTCCCGTTAACCTTGAATGGGTGCAAGGTTCTCCATATTTATAGGCAAGATTCAAAATAGATCCGTTGGAGGAGATCAAATCAAATCTTTCCTATTTTAGGTAGATTGCAGGCTAGAAATACTGTTTGACCTACCCGCCATGCTTATTCTGGCAAGTTGTCACATCACCTGCAATCTTTTGAGACGCATTAAATGCTGCGCAGACTACGTGCTTACGTGTCGAAAGATCATTGGCTCTCCGCTATAACGGCTAGTTGACCTTCAGACATTTATCCTTCCTCGTACATTCAATGCTCTGAGTCTCTTGTAATAACTCAGTCTGAACGTGTGCCTTAATGGAGTCTTACTGACATTCTTTTTGTCTCTTGTCCCATAGCATAAATAACCTTTTGCTTTGGACTGACATGATTCAGGTGATCTGAACCACAGCCTGAGTCAGGTCCTAGGTGCATTCAGCACACCCTGATAGGTCATTCAGCACAGTATGTATTACCTTTTTGCTTCGGACTTACAGGATTCAGGTGAACTGAACCAAGGCCCAAGTCAGGTCCTATGTGCTTTCAGCACAGCCTGATAGGTAATACTTTACTCTTCACTGACTGAGTTCTGTCCTGAACATGCTTAGTGTATTCAGTAGAAACATCAGACAATGGTACTTCAGGATTGACTTCAGGATGAATCAGCAGGCTTCGATCTTCAGCTTTAGAACAGACAATCTTCAGCGAGACTGACTGACTCGTTCAGAATGGTTTACGCTTCAGACTTCAGTAAATTGGGTCGACTCCAATATTCTTCAGTCTTCAGCATGATCCTTCTGTACTGAATTTCTAACCTAACTATCCTGAACTATTTTATCCTGAACACTATACTTAGGCAAATTCATCAGGGGTTTTGGGATCTAATCAAAATACTCAGATTGTCCCAACAATTTCCCCCTTTTTGATGATGCCAAAACCCATAAGCAAATTCCTATTCATCTAAACAATCAACTGACTTAGTCAGTGAAGATAACTCAGTACCACCTGACGAACTAGGTACATAGTCTATAAGATGAAAACAAGGAATGGGTTAGTACAGTTCTTGATAAGAATTCAGAAAAGTAAATTCAGGAGTCAACAAGAAGTTGTACTCAGGAAACATAAATAACTTCATTGATTGATAAGAAAATACAAGTATCCTGAAGCTATTACAAAATTCCTGAACAACTAACTCCTGATCTAATCTTCATCCTTATTCCAAGCAGTCAGTGGAATCTCGTACATCTCCAGTACTCGATTCAGGACCTGCTTCATCCTGTTCCGATCAGCAACGGCCCCGGCAGCTCGTCCTACTCTGACGACTTCTTCAGAAATTGCTTTCCGGTCCAGTTGCTTAGAATTCCTAAAGAGTGGAGGAGGATACTTAATGAATTCTGGAGGAGCGATCTCAACACCTTCAGTGTCAGCATGTCTGATGATTTCAGCCCATAGATCAGGATGCTCCTGTGCCATCCAGTGATGGAGTATGACGTCTTTTTCTTCAGTCTGATCGTCCCATAACCCCACCACATAGAATAGGTATGCCCACCTATTCCGGATCGGAATCCAAACCTCTAGCATCTCAATCGGAATGAAGTCTTCAACAAACTTCGATGGAGGATGACTTTGATCTGAACTGACCACAATCTTCCTCTGAGTCTTTATCCGAGATCCAGATGATACAGATTTCTTCTTCTGGACCTGGGAAGTCAGATACTCATTAGATTCTTTTAGGCGCTGGATCTGACTGAGCATCGAAATTTCTTTCATTTTTGCTATCTTCTCATCATCAGTCATCACCAATTTCTTCTGAGTGGTCAGCCCAGATGGCATTATTTGTTCCTCCATCTCCTTATATAATGGCTCGAGAGCCGAATCTTCAGAGGATCTCAACTTCTTCGGATCTGAGCCTTCAGCAGTTTCGATGGCGGCTACAGATCTAGTCCTCTTTCTATCCGCAGCCTTCAGTTCCAGGGGAAAGTTCTTCTTCTTAGCTTTGCCAGTAGTGGCAATTTGCTTCTTCCCTTCTTCCCCCTTTTTGGCATCATCGTCATTAATACGTCTGACAACTTCATCCACTGACTCCGCCAAAAGATTGAACTGACTATCCATCTCAGTCTGCTTTACCTGCAATTGCCCAATCTGCCCCGCCATTCCTCTCAGGCCGATACTGAGCTGATCAATGGCTGAATTGTGTGTAGCCTTCAGTCGACCTTCGAAGTTCTGCATCCTTGAGTCTAGGGTAGATGCAATTTTCTCCTTCTCCTGTGCAGACAACTCCCTCAGCAGGTCCTCCTTCAGTTCAGTTCGTAACCTGACCAACTTCTCATCAACCAGTTGATCAACCTTTTCAGATAGTTGTTGATCCAGAAAGTTGGCAAGTTTAGTCTCCTGCTGAGTCTGCACATCTGAAACCATCTGATTGTAGTTCTGAATGGCATCCTTGGCTTGCTCTGAAATGGCAGTTAGTTCTACATTGATTTCAGTCCGAGCTTCGCCAAAGAAATCAATTGCTGCATGCACATCAGTGGCCATATCATTCAGGTCTCTATCCAGCCTTTTCATCTTCTTATTCAGAGTTCTAGAATCTTTATCAACCCTAATTGCCTTTCGCTCAACGAGAATTACCCTTCTGTGCATATTCGAAAGAGCTCGTGAGGAATTTTCAGTGAACATAGCCGCTGGGGTGATCCAGTTTCCTCGAACTCGGATAAGACCTGATCGAGCCTCTCCTGAAGCCTCCGCTGCCCCGGGTCCAAGGGGTGCATCATCGGCCGGTGCACTGACTCCCTCAGTGCCACCTTGCTGATCGTCATCAGCAATCACAACCACCTCCTTTTTGCTTCCTTCTCCTTTCCCTTCACTTCAGCCAACTGAGTCTCGGGCTCAGGATATGTTCTGCGAACTGTTCTTATAAAATCCACCATTTTGATCAGATGATGTAAAGAGTTAACACCAAAATGATCAAAGAGGGCGGCTTCTAAATCTGCAATGCAGTCCCATCCTCTGGACTCTCCTAGCTGGCTGAGCTCAGACCAAGTAGCATTTCTGATCATGGCAAAAGTGCGGAGTTGCACAACTGCCTCCTTCTGAGCCTCAGTAAGATCAGGGAATCTCCTTTCCACCATCTCAGCAGCCTCTCCCCTTGCAACTATTTCAAAATCTGATAAACTGTTTACATCGGGTGTAGGGAAAGGCCATGGTGCTTCAGTCTGAACTGGTTCAGCAGCCTCTTGCTCAACTCCTCCTTCCTGAGCAGGCTCTTCCTGACCCAAAGTCTGATAGGTTTCACTAATAGTAAGGATCAGCTGGTTGGGTTCAGGGGATGCAATCGGGGCAAAATCAGGAACAGCCTGCGCCTGAGCTGGTTCCTTCTCAACAGCTTCAGCAAAATCCTGCGCTTGAGCTGGTTCCTTCTCAACAGCTTCCGCAGAATCCTGCGCCTGAGCTGATTCCTTCTCAACAGATTCAGCAGATTGCATCTCCATAAGCTTCTTCTGTCGCCCAGCTGACCCAGAGTAGAGAAATTTCAGCTTTTGTTGCTTGGGTCTGAAGGTCTTGGATTTATCCTCCGCTGGCTTTGCTGTATCAGACTCTGAAGACTTGCCTGCCTGAGCCTGGACTTTCCCAGTCATGCTCGCCTGGGCCTTCTTCTTCTGAGTCCGAGGCCTTCTCCTTATGCCAGCATCATCGGAATAAGCTCTGAAGAGATGGATTTTCGCTGGGATCTCAAGTGATTGAGCCTGATCCACATCACCGAGATCCAGAGTCTCCAAGAGCATGGAGATCTTGGTGCCAAAATGCATCTTGGCCTCAAAAGTCGCCTGCCCCTCTGGCGAGTACTTGATCTTGCTGGTCTCAGCCACCAGCATTTGGAGGAAGTAACCCTCCCAGTCAAAATTATGCAGAGGAGCGTCGGAAATAGCCATCATTGTGAACAGCTTCGGCCTGGAGATCTGCTCCAATCCTCCAGCAATTCCCATCACTCCCTGACTCGTCAGGTCGAAGAAGTGACGGTTTTCAGTCCTCAAGACTGATTTATTCAGGCCGGACTTCAGCACGACATCTCCATCACACAGGGACTAGAGAAAATCCTTCTCATTCCCAAACCCATACTCCACTGGGCTTCGTCCTTTGTTGGGAAGATTAAAAACCTCCTTAATCTTCTCCCGAACGTTGAAGGAGACCCACCTTCTGACCATCTCCTCCTCACCACCCTTTCCCTTCTCACAGGTGGTCAAGGGAATACAAGTTTCCCACTCCTGGGAGTCCTTGTTCTTCGCCATCTTCAGGTAGAAGGCAGTAATGAGTCTGGGGTGGAGCCTCTGTGGCTTTGCAGTGACGAACTGCAGAAGACCTGCATTATCAAATAGGTCTCGCACAGGCATAATATCAGGGTTATTAGAAGAAAAATCTCCATAAGGCTCGTAGTGTATTTCATTTCTTAGATGGAAAAGGTTTCCAAAAAAGGTATCTGCAGAAGGTGAAGCCATGGAAGATTTTGAGAGATTTGAATAGAATCGGTTTTTAGAGAAGATAAGTTAAGAAAATATTGGGTGCATAAAAGTTTTAACTACACGATCTTCTCTTATTTATAGAAAGGAAAAATTCGGTTTTAATCGGACGGTTTAGAAAATAGTGACCTATGGGATTCAATGGACAAGATTGAGCAGTAAAAAGCATTTTGCCTTTTCGGTTCTTCAAAGGTAATTGGTCAAAATTTTATTGATAACTGTTCCCGCCCACAGTGCATTAAATGCACATTAGAGCATGTTCGTATTTATTTCAAACAAATTGAATTAAATAATAACCGAATATTAAAACGAACGGCTGGGATCATTTGGCAAATTAAATTGATTTGACAATACAGCACAGTAAAAAGGATAATGCACGCAATATCAGATGACTAGATAAAAAATCAGGAAACATACCAGTCAGTCAGATATGTATTCTGACTGATACCACTTATTACCCTATCAGGGTGACAAGCCCTGAACTCTGTGTCCTGAATCTTAGTCAGTCTATACTGATCATCCATTTTATACTGAATGTTCCTCCTACAACCATTCACATTCTCTCTGAGTTCCCTTCATCCTGAGTCCATATGAGTTATTCCCCCTGACCTTGTGCATTCTTATCAGAGATTCAAACTGAATCACCTAAGCCTGGGTCAAGGAGTCCTAACTCTACTGATAACTCAACAAACCTGGTTTCAGGCAGAGCCTTAGTCAGGATGTCAGCTCTCTGTTTTTCAGTAGGGACTCTCTCCATCCTGATGTCCTTCTTCTCAACATGATCTCTGATAAAGTGATGCCTGATGTCTACATG
>JAPKLY010001463.1:0-43510 GCA_026898435.1 Prunella vulgaris | reverse complement strand
TAGTTAGGATTTACTTTGCTTTGCAATAGTAGATAGAATCCTTGATGATTTTCTTGCTTTCCTAGCTATTAGCCTTTTGTAGACATTCAATGCTTGCTTGATATCGCATCGTTTCCCTATGTTCGATATTTAACTTGGTTAACTTGCCGCAACAACAACGACCACGTTCACTTGCGTGGAAATCATACACGATTTTGTCAAACACAATTCTTGACATTTCTTTCTTCATTATTTTCGAAAAAAATACAATATATATATAATTCCATGAGATCATGATTTTATTAGATATTCTTGTATCCAAGATACATATCTATTTTTCATAAAATCTCTCACTAATTTATTATATAAATTTTTCAAAAACTAAAGATTATTTGGGCCCCAAAATTATTTCTTTTATTTTAATCACCTTATTCATTGTTGGACATTTAATTGGGCTACTTGAGTGGTCTTTAGGAGAATTAAGATTGGACCTCCTAATGGACCTTGAATTCTAACATTGAGCCCAATGTCATTCAACCCATTAACATTAAACTCACTCCACTATAGGATTAATGTTGCACTATCCATCTTAACTCATATTACAATCATATGGCTCCCGGTCATTATTTCCCGTGTTTAAGATTCTCATGTCCGTTAATTAATCAAGCCACTGAACTCTTTAATTAATTTAACATCTAAACCTTGGAGTAAGGACAGCTCTTCTTTATCATCATACCGGAAACAAATTCCACTTGCAAGATTTAATATGACGAACGTTTAGAGCCCACCAAGGGGACTAATCATGCAAGACTTTCCAAGCACACGTTCCTCTCTGTAGGTCCTCTTCAATGCATCATTATGCACTAGTGCAATCCCTTGGTTAAGATAAGCCAATCTGGGATCTACACATCAACTGTTTACCAATGGGGTGTTCAAATCCCATCTAGGTTGTGAATTTAGTATTTGTTAAAAGAAACTGATATTGTGATCTTGCTGTGAGTTATCCGGGGATCACCACATTTATCTATAGTGTAACTTGTACTATTATATGAACGGATTGCAATAAATAAATAACATTCATATTTATCTAAAGCACAGTGATAAAAGATTTATTTCAGATAAAGCTCAAAGATTCAGTTTAGTTATACAAAGAAAAAGCATACTTTCTAGTATAACCCTAACAATCTCCCACTTATACTCAAAGTCTGCTTTTAAGTATACTACAGCATATCTATGTACTACACATCTCCTAATAATTTCTCCCACTTATACTCAAAGCAGATTGGCAACACATTTGACTCTCATTCCTCCCACATGTCTCTCGAATGTACATAGAGGCAGACACTTTGTGAGAGGATTAACTAGGTCGTCTTCCGATGAGATCTTTGCCATATCTTTATCTCCTCTCTTAACGATTTCTCGTCTAAGATTGTATATCATTAAATGTGTTTGTTGGCCTTGTGGACTCTTGGTTCCCTTGAATTTGCAACTGCCTTAGCATTACAGTGCTAGACAAATTCGGAATTTTATCTAAGTCCACTTAGAAGATCTTTAGCCAAACCGATTCCTTCACTGCTCCATAAACCGTTACTTATTCGGCTTCCTTGGTAGAATCAGTGTTGCACACTTCACCATATCATGGCTCTTTCCCCAAAAGAAACACATTACCCGAGGTAGATCTATATGGAATTTATATCTGATTGGAAATCCGAGTCTGAATAACCAACGGGGATTACACTATCTGACTGATAAACCAACATTCTATCTCGAGTTTGCTTGAGATATTTCAGAATGTTCTTAACAGCCGTCCAATACTCTTTCCCGGGGTTACTTTGATATCGTGCTACCATGCCTACGGCAAAGCAGATATCCGGTCTTATACATAGCATAGCATACATGAGGCTTCCAACTGCCGAAGCATATGGGATGCCTTTCATGCAATCTATCTCTTCTTGTGTCTTCAGACACATCTCTTTCGATAGATGAATTCCATGTCTAAATGGTACAAAACCTTTCTTGGAATTCTGCATGCTAAATCGTTTCAAAACAGTGTCTATGTATGAAGCTTGCGATAAGCCGATCAATCTTTTCTTGCGATCTCGAGTAATCTTGATCCCTAAGTCATGACCGGCTTCCCCTAAGTCCTTCATATCAAACTGATTTGACAACCATACCCTCATGTCTGATAACACCGCTACATTGTTTCCAATGAGTAAAATGTCATCTACATATAGTATCAAGAATACCACGGCAGTTCCGACACACTTCTTGTACACACAACTCTCAAATTCATTTTAACCAAAACCGTAAGATTTTATTACTTGATCAAAACATTGATTCCAAGCTCGCGATGCTAGCTTAAGTCCGTAGATAGACCTCTTAAGCTTGCATACAAGGTGCTTTTGGCCTTTTTCAATAAAGCCTTTGGGTTGGCGCATATAGATTTCTTCTTCAAGACTTCCATTTAGGAATGCTGTCTTGACATCCATTTGCATAGACCTCATCTCGACTTTCATTGTTGTTTGCCAAGAATTTACATCCTTGTCTTGGAGTGCTTCGTCGTATGTCCATGGGTCTAATTCATCTTCCCTGGGGACTAAGTCAGATGACTCTCCCACGAACATGAATCTCTCGGGTTGTCTCACAACCCTCCCACTACGACGAGGCTCCGATTGTGTTGGTGTGTCGCGTGGTACATCAACTTGTACCCTTGGTATAGGATTAGGCCCTTTTATTTCATCTAAGGTAATCTCACTTTTGGGCTTTCTAATTCCCCTTGGCCCCGAAGACCCTCTTGGTCATTTTCCCCTTTAAACAAGATTCACATGTTGGAAACGGCTCAACATGGAGAGACTCCAATGAGCCGTCCGCCACCAACCTTTGAATTCTCTTTTGATTAATATGACCAAGTCTTAGATGCCATAGAAGTGTTTCGTTCACGGTTGAAGAAAATTTTCTTTTCTTTGAAACGGTCAATGTGTTATAAGAAGCATTTTGTGTGTGGTGTGCACTTTTAATAGTATAAAGATTATTCACCAATGTTCCCGAACAGATGAACTCATCATTTTGAAAAATAACAACCATATTATTAAAACAAACTGAGTATCCATCAACGTACAATTTAGAAACCGAAATTAAATTCTTTGTAAAACTGGGAACATAAAGAACATCCTTTAATACTAAAACTCTATCTTCAAAAAATAGGTGCACGTCTCCCACTGCGACAGTCGCTACCCTCGTAGCATCGCCCAATGTGATGAGGATCTCATTCGCACTAAGTTGCCGGGTTTTCCGGAACCCCTGTAGAGTGAAACATACATGATCAGTGGCTCCCGTATCCACTACCCACGAATGGGAAACATACGCCGCTAAACAAGTTTCAACAACAAGTGCATGAGAATTACCTTTCTTCCCGGCCTTCTTTGGCTTGGGACAGGCCGTCCTCCAATGTCCTTTCTCACCGCAGTTGAAACACTTCCCTTTGGTAGCTTCCTTGACTCCTCCCTCATTAGTTTCCTTACCCTTAGCTTGGTTCGGGCCTTTGGTCTTCTTCTTCTTCTTCCCACCTTTCGGTGCGGAAGAAGTCGGACCGCTTGCCACCAAGACTTGAGTTTGGTGTCCCATGAGAGTCTCAGCCGATACCAAAGCTTGTAAGAGTTGTGCCAACATGAACTCTTGATTATTCATCATATAGTTCAACTGGAACTGCTCAAAGCTTTTCGGTTGAGAATGGAGAACAAAATCAACTTGCGTTTCCGCATCATACTCTGCTCCAAGTACCTCTAAGTTGTTGAGGTAGCCCATCATTTTGAGAACGTGATCTCTTACGGGCGTTCCCTCCACCATTTTCAGCGATAACATATCTCGCATGGTGATTTGCCTAGCCGTACGATTCTGATGAGCGAACATCTCTTTCATGTTTAGCATCATATCAGAAGCGGATTCCATGTCTTGGTGTTGGTGTTGCAACACATCTGACATTGAATCCAAGATGGTACACCTAGCCATTCCATCGGATTTTATCCACTCCCCTATGATATTCCCTATCGGCAATATCCGCATCATCCCTAGGCGTAGGGGGCTTTGGTGTGTCAAGAACTCATTTGTGTTGTTGTGCAGTTAGGATAATAAATAATTGACGTTTCCAATCAACATTATTTTCACCTTCCAATTTGTTATCTTTAAGTATCGTAAACAGTGGATTAAAAGGAGATGACATGCTGAACTGAAATAAAACATACATTGCATCAATACATACATCGATTCGCAAAGATTATCACAAATTTTTTATTATGCTTTACATTAAAATCTCAAAAAAAAATATATAGGATAAATCGGCCGACATCTTAAAACAGTTCACATAAGCCACGATGAATGTGGACGTTTATGCAAACACATTTAAGCAAGTTACAAACAAGAACAGTTACAAACTTTTAATTTCAAAAATTAATAGTCGGCTCCTACTTGACCATATAAAATCGGTAGGGACTCCGATGGGGAGTAATAAAATGTCAATTTTATATCTAAGTATTAACCATGATTAAATACAGGATTATTACTTCGTTTTGAATATGCCACTCGATGGGAGGGTCAATACCACCACCAATAATAATCCTCAATCATCCTTTTGAGAATTCGTTCATGTGAACTTGTCTTTTGGCCTATCCGATAGGGAGAAAGGCGCTTGCCAGTGCGTAGCCAAAAGACTTCACAAACAAATAAATCATGGAGGCCAAATAATTCAAATTTATTATCTAGAATAAAATACCGAATTATATTTAAAACATACTTAGTAATTTTTGGAGTTGAGATTTTTCATCACGATATTCATGCAATCAAATATTTAATCAAATTAAATAAATAAAGCATGCAACAAAACAAATTAAAACAAATTGGCACATTATATCCAGCTGTCATGGTTTAATTTATCGTTTTGACTACGAAATATCGTAATCACCATTCGTCTTCAAGCTTTATCATCCGTCTCGAATAAGCTCCCACTCGACCGCAATAAAATTGTACAACTTTGTCTCCAGGCCTTAAAATCTCCGTTCTTCATCTTCGATATCGGTTACAATTTATTTATTTTTTTTAAAATAAATAAATAAACCTATCGTCTAGACTAGTCTATTACAAAAAAATATTCTAATCTACCCGTGGATTTTCTCATGGGAAAAAAGATCCGAACGAATCAGATTTTAAAACCGCATCATCATACATGCATGCATAAAAAAATATTAAATACCATGACAATTGGATACCTGCAAAAAAGATCTAGCAATTCTACTATCCAATTTTCAAATTTAATATTAAAACACTTAAATTACAATTTAACGTAAAGAGCCCGAAACCGGCTCTGATACCAGTTGTTGGGGAATTAAACGCGGATCCATTCGGGATTTACGCTAAATAAAAATTTAAGCCTACAATTAATATCATGATTTAAACTTAATTAAATCAAATAATTGTATACCCAACAATAGGCTTTGCATGCAAAACATATGAACATATAATATCACGTAAAGCCCTAAACATGCGGAACTAAGGGATTTAGTGAATTACACCTCTTGGAGAAAAGGCAATTTCTGAGACAAAAGGCATTATTTGGTTGAGCTGCTTTCGCAAGGTTGTTGAGATCAAAGGCGTCCTTTGAGATCCTCTATAGCCGAAGTATCAACAATGAACTTGAAGGCGTCCTTCTTGAGACCCTCAACTTGATAAACCCAAAAGCCTTCTCAAGTATTCACTTGTCTTTATTCGTGCACCCGGTGGGAGGCCACACGAATAATCACAACACAAGGAAGAAAATATTTTGTTGCCTAACTGACTGTTAATTTTTTAAAATTACCTTCTCACAAGAATGAATATGAAGTCTTGTATCATCTCATATTTATAGTGAGAATACAAGATCTTGAATATCTTGAATATCTAATATTTCAAATCTTGATTATCATGAATATCAAATATTCTAATCTTGATAATCTTGAATATCAAATATTCAATTCTTGATATTCTCAATCATATAATTTTCGAAAAATAATAAAATATATATATAATTCCATGAGATCTTTATTTTATTAGTTATTCTTGTATCCAAGATACATATCTATTTTTCATAAAATCTCTCACTAATTTATTATATAAATTTTTCGAAAACTAAAGATTATTTGGGCCCCAAAATTATTTCTTTTATTTTAATCACCTTATTCATTGTTGGACATTTAATTGGGCTACTTGAGGGGCCTTTAGAAGAATTAAGATTGGACCTCCTAATGGGCCTTGAATTCTAACATTGAACCCAATGTCATTCAACCCATTAACATTAATCTCACTCCACTATAGAATTAATGTTGCACTATCCATCTTAACCCGTATTACAATCATATGGCTCCCGGTCATTATTTCCCGTGTTTAAGATTCTCTTGTCCTTTAATTAATCAAGCCACTGAACGCTTTAATTAATTTAACATCTTAACCTTGGAGTAAGGACATTTCTTCTTTATCATCAGACCGGAAACAGATTCCACTTGCAAGATATAATATGACGAATTTTTAGAGCCTACCAAGGGGACTAATCATGCAAGACTTTCAAAGCACACGTTTCTCTGCATTAAATCTTAGCAACTGTCATGTTCTCAATGGCGTCACCCAAGATGCAAAGTATTGAGTCTTATTGACTCTCTACCCATAACAAAATAAAGTGCCACGCACGGATCACACACAATCCTATTTAAGGGACAGAGGTTTAGAAATAAAAGACCACTGAGGTCTAATTCTTCATCCCATAAATTTGTACGGAAGAATTACCTCTCTGTAGGTCCTCTTCAATGCATCACTATGCACTAGTGCAATCCCTTGGTCAAGATAAGTCAATCTGGGATCTACACATCAACCGTTTACCAATGGGGTGTTCAAATCCCATCTAGGTTGTGAAATTAGTACTTGTTACAAGAAACTGATAATGTGATCTTGCTGTGAGTTATCCGGGGATCACCACATTTATCTAGTGTGTAACTTGTACTATTATATGAACGGATTGCAATAAATAAATAACATTCATATTTATCTAAAGCACATTGATAAAAGATTTATTTCAGATAAAGCTCAAAGATTCAGTTTAGTTATACAAAGAAAAAGCATACTTTCTAGTATAACCCTAACAATGCATATGTGTGGAACTCACATCAAAGAATATCATCCGTTCAAGATTGAAACGGACATCAAAATGTCTCAAACCTCACGGGTAGTGGTGATCAAGACTCATATCATCTAAAAAATGCTCATATTATCAATTTCTCAATAATCGTAGAATCAACCACAAACTAAACAAAACAAGAATTAATAGATAAATCCACTACACTAAACATGAACTATCAACATCATCCACACAATCATAAGCATATCTCATGCATCACTACTCAAAGCTAGCAAAAGTATGGCAATCATACAAGAAAAAACAAGACATCCATAGCACAATGTCTGAAGCGTCATCAAAGAAACACTCAATTCTTCCTAAACGTAGCATTGCAATGAGATGTGCAAAACGAAGACACCCCCCCCCAAACATTTTTGGATCATAGATCTAAAAAGTTTGGCAAAAGAGTTATGAAAAAATCATGCAATGCTAAAATCAAAGCAAACTACTCATAGCATCAACAAGCAATCCATGGGACAATATCACAACAATTAAGAGATGACTCCCCCAAACTTGGCTAGGCCAAGTGCTTCCAAAAAGGAAAAGGATACAATACTTCACCCTTTAGAATGATGACTCCATGAGAGCATCCCTTGTAAGATAACACCTACAAAATCAAAAACATCAATCAACAAAACTAACAAGCAACAATCTAAACAATAAACAACAAGGATGGGTTGCCTCCCATCTAGAGCTTAGGTTAACGTCCCTTAGCCGGACGACACTAAAACTCAACTCAAGGAGTGTCAAAATCAAAGAGCCTCAAATGGCTTGTCACTTCATTCAGCGTCGAATCGTGATAATGCTTCAAACGATGTCCATTCGCATAGAAAAGTTCCCCCTTATCATTCGTGAGCACATACCAACCACTTCAGAAGCAATTGGAGATTGTGAATGGTCCGCTCCACTTAGACTTCAACTTTCCGGGGAACAATTTAAGTCTTGAGTTGAACAAGAGGACCTGATCAAGCATCTTAAATGACTTTTCTTTGATGTTGGCATCATGCCACTTCTTTATCTTTTCTTTAAAGATCTTGGCATTTACGTAGGCTTCATCCTTAAATTCTTCCAATTCATATAATTGCAAAAGTCTCTTCTCACCGCACAATTTCCCATCAAAATTTAACTTCTTTGTAACCCAATAAGCCTTGTGCTCGAGTTCAACGGGCAAGTGGCAAGGCTTCCCATAGACTATTTGGTAAGGAGAAAGGTTCAAGGGAGTCTTGAAGGCCGTACGATAAGCCCAAAGAGCATCATCCAACCTTAAAGCCCAATCTTTCCTATTTGCATTGACGGTCTTCTCAAGGATGAGCTTGATTTGGCGATTAGAGACTTCCGCCAATCCATTAGTTTTTGGATGGTAGGTCGTTGACACCTTATGCTTTACATCATACTTCACAAGAAGATTTCCCAATGCCCTATTCACAAAATGACTACCCCCATCACTAATTAAGGATCGAGGAACACCAAACCTAGCAAATATGTTCTTTCTCAAGAATTCCATGACAACTCTCGCATCATTCAACCTAGTGGGAATTGCTTCCACCCACTTCGAGACATAATGAACCGCCAAAAGGAAGTAAACATAGCCATAAGATGGTGGGAAGGGTCCCATGAAATCTATTCCCCAAACATCAAAGATATCTACCTCTTGGAAAACATTCAAGGGCATCTCATCTTTTCTTGATAACCCTCCCACTCTTTGACATCTATCACACTTAGTAACAAACATATGACAATCTTTAAAAATTGAAGGCCAGCAGAAGCCCGATTAGAGTACCTTTTGAGCCATTTTGATTGCACCAAAGTGACCCCCACAAGGAAGTGAATGGCAATGCATCATCACACTCTCCACCTCTTCATTCGGAATGCACCTCCTAATGATAGAATCGACCCCTCTCCGATGTAAGTAAGGATCATCCCAAATGTAGTTGCGGACTTCCTTGTAGAATCTCTTCCTAGCATTCGAATTCATCCCATACAGTATAGCTCCACTAGCCAAGAAGTTTGCGACGCAAACCATGGAGCTTCATCATCCATCTTACAAATGCTAGCTCCCTCCAATCTAAATAGCTTCTCATCCAGAAAACTCTCAAGTTTTTCCTTCTCTTCCAATGCATCATCCCCACTCACAAGTCGCGACAAGTGGTCGGCTATGACATTCTCGCTTCCTTTCTTATCTCGGATCTCCAATCAAACTCTTTCAAGAGTAACACCCATCGTATTAACCGAGGCTTGGAATCTTTCTTTGTCATCAAAAACCTTATAGCCGAGTGATTCGTGTAAACAATGGTATTCATTCCCACAAGGTAAGGACATAACTTCTCAACGGCATACACAATAGCTAAGAGTTCTCTCTCGGTTGTCGTGTAGTTCAATTGGGTAGACGAGAAAGTCTTTGAGGCATAGTAGATGGCATGGAATCTCTTCTCCCGAACTTGGCCTAGCACCACCCCCATCGCATAGTCACTAGCATCACACATGAGGATAAACGATTCCTTCCAATCGGGTGTGATGAGGAAGGGTGCACTCATCAATGCCCCCTTTAGCAACCTAAATGATGTTAAACAAGCATTATCAAATTTAAAAAGCACATCTTTCTCAAGCAATCTAGATAAAGGCTTTGAGAGTTTAGAGAAATCCTTTATAAATCTAAGATAAAAGTCTGCATGACCCAAGAATGATCTTACGCCCTTCTCGTTGATAGGTGGAGACAACTTCTCAATTGCCACTACCTTTGCTCTATCTACTTGCAAGCCTTCGTAGGAGATATGATGCCCTAAAAAATACCTTCTTTTACCATAAAGTGACATTTTTCCCAATTTAGCACCAAATTAACCTCTTCACATCTAATCAAGACCCTTTTAAGGTTAGACAAGTAAATATCATAAGAATCACCAAACACGCTAAAGTCATCCATGAAAACTTCCATAATGTGTTCAATCAATCCTTGAAAAATAGACATCATTAACCTTTGAAAGGTTGCCGGAGCATTGCATAGCCCAAAAGGCATGCGTCTCCAAGCGTATGTACCATATGAACATGTGAAGGTTGTCTTCTCTTGGTCCTCCGGTGCAATCATAATTTGATTGTAGCCGGAGTAACCATCAAGAAAACAATAATAGATATAACCACATAAACGGTCAAGCATTTGGTCCATAAAAGGTAAAGGAAAGTGATATTTGCACGTGGCTTTATTTAACTCCCTATAGTCCACACACACACGCCAACCCGTTGCTACTCTAGTGGCAATCACTTATTATTCTCCGTTTTTATGATAGTTATACCACCCTTTTTAGATACGACGTGTGATGGTGACACCCACGAGCTATCACTAATAGGGAATATCATATTAGCACCAAGCAACTTAAGAACTTCCTTTTTAATCACTTCTTGAATGATAGGGTTAACACGCCTTTGAGGTTGGATTAAAGGCTTATAATTCTCCTCTAAACGTATTCTATGCATGCAAAGAGAGGGTTAACACCTTTAAGATCATCTATGGTCCATCCTATGACCGATTTGTGCTTCCTAAGGACTATCAACAATTTATCAAGTTCATCATCGCTTAAAGTAATGGACATCTTTCATTCTTCTCAAGGAAAGCATACTCTAAGTGGTCGGGTAATGACTTTAATGCACTCTTCGTTCCTTCCTTCTTGTCCTTGCACTCCACATCCTCTTGCTTAGATGAGTTCTTCACTTCCTTGATTTCCATGAGAGCTTCTTCATTCCTACAAACAAGATCATCATCAATATCATCACTATCAACATCATTTTAGTTAGGAATATCATAGCTACTAATAAAGAAAGGAGTTTTAGCATCTTCAAATGCTTCTTGAATACAAAGTTCAACCACATCAATGGAATTGCAAGAAGGTTGCTCCATAGGATGTTTCATCGAATCTTGTATTGAAAAATGAAGTTCTTCACCATCTAGCCTCAAGGTTAGCTCCCATTTGTACACATCAATTACCGCTCTTGCGGTTGCTAAGAAGGGTCTTCCCAAGATAAGGGGAATATCCTTATCCTCCTCCATGTTAAGAACGTAGAAGTCCGTCGGAAAGATGAATTTTTCTATCTTCACGAGAACATCTTCTATGAACCCATTTGGAATTATAGTAGATCCATCCGCCAATTGCAAAGTTATGGACGTCCCCTTAAAATGTCCTTGATCCAAGCTCATGAAGATGGATAATGGGATTAAGTTTATGCTCACCCCTAAATCGCAAAGAGCATTTCAGATTACTCCATTTCCCATATCACAAATAATGGTAAAATATCCCGGATCTTTCTCCTTTTGAGGTAGCTTCCGTCTCAAAATTTCACTACATTCCTTCGTCAACTTAACCATCTCCGGCTCATCAACTCTTCTACTCTTGGCTAACAAGTCTTTCAAAAACTTGGCCTAACTAGGCATTTTCTCTAAAGCTTCATGAAAAGGAATGTTTATGTATAACTTCTTGAAGACCTCTAAAAACTTGCTAAACTTTTCATCGAGCTTCTTCTTAGCAAACCTTTGAGGATATGGAACGGGCACCACGATTTTGGGTACCCCCCCCCCACTCATCTACTTCAACCTTGTTCTTTTTCTCCCTTTCTTCTCTATCCTTTTTTCACTTAGGTATGTCTCTTCTCTCCTCTTCATGTCCACCTTTCTCTCCTTCTTCCACAATCCCTTCTTCCACCATATTATCCACTTCCTTTTCATTTACTTCACCTAATGGAATAGCATATTCCATACCAACTCCAACATCTAAGTCCTCATCCCTTTCCTCTTCTACCCCCTTGTCACAAATATCATGAAAAGTAGGCATTCTAGGTTCTTCATACCTTCTCCCGCTTCTCAACTCAATAGCCTTACAACCCTCACTTAAATGAGTTTGGATTAAGGAAGACTTACATTATTGAGCTCTTTGTCCGCATAACTTGGACAATTGTCCCATTTGCACCTCTAGATTCTTGATTTGATCTCCTTGAATTTTACAAATTTGATCAAATTTCTTGTTTGTCTCTTCAAAATGCCTTTCATCTTTCTTTCTCATTTTCTCTAGTTGCTTGACTATGAGTAGTAGAGTTTCATTAATATGGTTAGAATGATCATCCCCTTGATGATAAGATGTAGAAGGTAATGGGTTGCAGGATGTATCTTGGTACGGGTAGTTGTAATGATAGGATTCTTGATTTGAGTAGGTGTAGGGTTGATATGTGTAGGATATAGAAGGATTTGTATGATGTGGAGAATACAAGGAGTAATTGTATCTGTCCATTTTGATTTAGCACAATCCTACAAAATTAAAGAAGTATCAACACTCACTAAGAAATATGACTTTTAAAGGAAAATAAACGAAAGTAACAACAACCCAGCTAAACAACGTAGCCATCTCTCCGCAACGGCGCCAAAAACTAGTTTTCCAATTTTGCGTCACACGCAAGTGTACGTGATCGTAGTGTACGTGGCAAGGTGACCAAGTTAAAATATATAAATCTCAGGGAAACGTGGCGATGAGTAGTAAGATTGTTACTGACAAATATAATCTAAGAAAGCAAGTAAAAGGCTTGGGGTTACTATCTACTATTCTTGGCAAAGTATTAAAATCTACCTATCACCTTATAAACATGAGCAAGTTTTAGAAGTATGCATTAATGTAATCCACTTATAATTCATTTGGTGCCTATCTCTCCTAACATGCAAGGTCCATTGATTGATCAATTAAGTCTAGAGCTTCATTAATGTGCCTAGATCTCTCTAATGACACTTAATATTCTAATTGAGGTGACTTAACTCATAAACAATTCTCATTGACGTAAGAGCATTTCATCAAACACTTGGCATACACAACATTCAATAAAGAACTTTTATGAACAAGCTCAATTCTCATTTATTGCTAATCCACTAAGGCTCTAAACATCCAATTGACATACCAAACATTCATACCAATCATCAATTAAGAGAATTAACCAATCAATTTCACAGTACATGCATAGGATTGATAAAATCACCAAATTACTACATAAGCTTCAAACACCAATGTAAATGGGAACTAGCCCATGGCTAATTGAGTGATCAAATCAACAATTAAATACACTAGTATAATGATTAAGACTAAGACAAAGAAAAATTACAAGAATCTTACCTAATACAATGGAATTGAAAGTCTACTCTACTACCTTGAAAATACTAGTCTTGATCCGGGAAGCGAAATACAAGATCGAACTGTAGGAATGTAGCTCTTGACTAGACGAATCCAATGATATAAACGGATGAAGAATCTATTTACTAGATTGAACACAATTGTAGAGAGAAGTGATTGGAATTAAGAAAACCAACTAATAACTACCTAATCTCTCTCTAAAACCTCCCTAATGAAATGTGAATAATAAAAAGTCCCCCCAAAATCTGATCCTTGGGGTATTTATAGTGCTCCTCATGTTTAGACCATAGTGCCCTTCATTAATTGCGCAAAAGGATGAAACTACCCTTAAATGTGATTAAAAACAGGCACACGCGCGTGTTGCTTCTTGGAGGCGCGCGACCAAGCCTGATTGCACTAGCTAAAACCTGTAATCGCGCGCGAGCTTCGCGTGCAACCAGACTCCAAATGCGCGAGATGCAGTGCAATGGCACGTGTGCTACCTTCTTCAACCACGCGAGCTGAGCTGCTCCTCGATGTCTGATTTTTTACTTTTCCATTTTCGATCCAATGGCTTGTCCGATCTTTTTAGGGTCTCCAATTTAGTATTTTAAACTTCTCCATGAGCTCAGATTGCATCATCTCAACCCCTATAGTCGGGAATTCCTCATTTTTGCTCATTTTTTCCTACAAAACACACTTTCTAGCCAACAAGGAGTTAATAGCACAAAGTATATCATATTAGGGTCAAATGTAAATATAAACTCATCAAAACCATATAGAAATGGATGCAAAATGATACAATTATGACCCTAATCAATCCCCCTCGAATTTTCACACTCAATCCGGTGTGAAAATCATAGGCATTTTTCCTCATATAAAATAGTCAATTCATTAGTGATAAGTTAAATCATATAAGGATAGTAAATCTCAGGTTATACTATGAAGATTATTGTCCCAATCATTGGACTATGTTTTTCAAATAATTACACTTTACATGTTCGTGGTATCAAGAAGTTCATTCAATTCCAAGCCTATGTTGTGAGGCTAAAGTATCAATTTCAAATAATTTCATTTAATCAGTTAAATCAAAGATTTCTATTTTCATTCAGAGAATTCTGCATAAAACACCAAGAATCAATTGGTAAAATCAATCACTGTTCTTATTTCATTTTTTCATTTAACTTTGTAAAGCACACGTAAATGGTATATCTATGAGTTCAACAGGGTTGCTCAATTCCTAACCCGCAATCTATACTTCATGTATGTGTATTTGATAATCATGTTTCATCACATATGTCACATAAAAGCAAAGTCAAGAGGCCACAAACTTCCTTGAAGAATCCTTCAAGCTGATGGTGAGCTTGATTTATTTATTAGTTTTTTAATCATGAATCCGGTCGAATTCCTAAATTTAGAGGCTAAATTATTCTCAAAAGTCTTTTCATTATAGGCTCACATTCAAAATTTGTCATTAGGTGAAATTAACTTACATCTGGAAGTACACATGGAAATATATACACATATTCATTCAAGTATTTGTATCCGAATCAATTTAAAAAGCTTATTCAATCTACTCTGTTGATGTGAGTGTTGAGACCAGTGTTGATCACATCTGGAGTCACACCCATCCTCCAAGATATTCGTTCTAACGACTAACTTTTTAGTGTTGTTCGAATTGTCTTTGCTATCATTTCAGGTCAACATTCTTCAGGAAACATGTTCCAACGATTAACTGCTTAGTGTTGCTTCAATGGTTGTCCTTGGTGTTGTCCCTGGTCAACAACGGTCAACGGCGATTATTCTCGTGTCCCAGAATATTCATGATACACCTGGAAGGACCTAGAATCAAAGGAACCGAGAGTTAAAGAAAGGAAGTTACATGGAAGCAACTCCTGCAAAAGTGGATCTCTGCCTCTCTCCATGATATCCACTTCTCAGGTGGACGGATCCACATTCCAACTCCCTAAATATATGAGGAATACGTCCAGAAACTAAGAGAGAGACCCCACACTACATACTGAAGCATAACACATTTATAGGAACCTATTTTACGGTTTTAGTGCAGTGTTTGCACATGTGTTGCTTACATTCTATACAACACTGTGTATAGTATTATTCCATACGTTTTGCTTACTTTTGATCCATCCATTGGATCTTTAATCCGTTTGTTCCATTAGATTGGTCTCGTTATTAGCTTCGATTCTACGGTTCGTTTTATGATTTTGAGCTTTGGAAAAAGAGATAGCTTTTCAAGGTTTGATGCTTGTATTTCAATTCTCCAACAATTGGTAAGATTTCTTGTATTTCATTTCATATTAGTGTTAATCATGTTGTTCTATAGCTTAATTGTTAATTTTCATTTCCAATTAGCCATGGGCTAATTCCTTGTTGCATGGTTGTATGAATACTATGGTGAATTTAGTCTCTTGTTAATCATATGCATGAATTAGTAATCTTGATGAATTAGTTCTCTTATTAATGACTTGTATGAATGCTTGGGATGTTTAATTAGATTGAATGGCTTACATGTTTTAGCAATGAAATGAGAATTGAGCTATAAGAACTTTATGCATACCAAGTGTTTGATGTTTGGCTTGTATGACCAATGAGAATTGCATATTAGCCTAGACCTCTTAATTGGAATGTTAGGAGTTGTAGAGAGATCTAGACACCTACACTACAGGAAATCACACATTCCATGACAAAATTTTGTGTGACGACACAAAATTCGTCACAATATGTTACCTACAAGTGACAAATTTAATTTTCGTCACCAAAAAGTGAGAATTCGTGACGAATTTTCTTTTTGTCGCCACTGGTGTTTTTTCCGTCACTAATTCGAAAATTTCATGACAAAAACAAGAAATTCGTCACAATAAACTTTGGTGACGATATTCATAATATTTAGTAACGATATTCACCGTCATGAAAAATAGTATTTTTGTGACAACTATACGTTTTGTCATTAATTATTCAAAAGAATTGGTGACGCACTTAATTCGTCACACTATTATTTGGTGACGATTGTCATTGTAATTAGTGACGATCATAGTCGTCATATAATATATAATATTAATGACAATTTTATGTTTCGTCGCTAATTGTTCATAGTATTTAGTGACATATTCTTTCGTCACCAATATTGATATATAGTGATGATTAATAATCTTTTTTTAATGACGCACTTATTACGTCACAATATTATTCGGTGACGATCTCAATTTTAATTGGTGACGATCAATATTGGTCATATAATATAAAGTTTTAATGACAATTTTATATTTCGTCGCTAATTGTTCATAGTAATTAGTGACATATTCTTTCATCACCAATATTGATATATAGTTACGATTATTAATCTTTTTTTTAATGACGCACTTATTTCGTCACAATTTTATTTGGTTACGATCTTCATTTTAATTAGTGACGATCAATATTGGTCATATAATATTCAATTTGCATGACGGTTTTATGTTTCGTCATTAATTGTTCATAGTAAATAGTGACACAGTATGTTGTCACCAATATTTATATATGGTGACGATTAATAAATTTTTCCATATAAATATAGATTTTACTGAATAAAATTGTGAATATAAAATTTATTAAAAAAATTTGTTTGTTAAGGTTCGATCACAAAACCTTTCGATTAAACTTGACAAATGGACAAATAACGACCAAATAGATATATAATTTTTATTTTTATTTGATGTTTATTATTTATTATCTTTTTGCCAAATAATCTAGATAATTTCTATTTTAATTTGTTGTTTATTATTTTTTATCTTTTTGCCAAATAAGCTAGAAAATTTTTATTTTAATTTGATGTTTCTTATTTATTATCTTTTTGCCATTAATTAATTTTTCCGTATAAAATATAAATTATATTGAAAAAATCCAAAAATATAAATTTTAATCCAACAAGGTTCGAACATGGGACCCTTTTACCTAAAGAGGATAACTACACCACTGGACCAAACACTACATTTATCTTAGGTATTTTAATAAAACTATTTGAATCAAGTTTGCACACTACTACATTTTTTCTCATAGATACCTGAGAATAGATAACGGAGTTCTCTAAATCAGTTATATATGGTTCACGTTTCAGTTATCTATGTAATGTATGTTATCTAGTTAGAGATCACTTTGTACCTAGATAACTTATTTTACTCTTAGTTAACTATGTAAAGTTATCTATATATAATTTTAAATAAAATAATATATTTTAGATAACTTTATATATATGTTATCTAGAAATTTTTAGTTATCTAATTTTAAAATAACATTAATACATATATATATTATATTTTTTATACTTAGAAATTTTTTGGAACAAAACTAAATATCTAATCAATATGATACTCTAAACAAATATAGTGATTTGGTGTGTGATTATCAATTTGATTAATGATTTTGTGATTCTATTTACAAGTATTGATGTTGGGATCCTAATAGTATCACTCTTTTGTGAGGATGGTATTAGGAACTACTCAATCTAATATTACATACTATTAGGTTATTTCCTACTACCATCCTCACAAAAGAGTAATACTATTTGGTTATTTCCTTAATTTTTAGTTTTAAATTACTACTAATAATAAAAGTTTTGCAAGATATTATCTATTTTAGTTTTAAATTACTAGATTAGATATTAAAAAAAATAGTTCAAGGATATACACTTGTTGTACGAAAATATTACTCGTTGTGTTACCTGTTAGTTGAAATTGTACTTGTGATATTTATAGTAGTCATATCCACTTGTAGTACTCACATATCCTCATGTTTACCAAAACTTCAGGTTAAGATAAATTTGGTGATTTGGTGTGTGATTATCAATTTGATTAATGATTTAGTGATTCTATTCACAAGTATTGATGTTGGGATCCTAATAGTATCACTCTTTTGTGAGGATGGTATTAGGAACTACTCAGTCTAGTATTACATACTATTAGGTTATTTCCTAGTACCATCCTCACAAAAAGTAATACTATTAGATTATTTCCTTAATTTTTAGTTTTAAATTACTACTAATAATAAAAGTTTTGCAAGATATTATCTATTTTAGTTTTAAATTACTAGATTAGATATAAAAAATAAAATTAGTTCAAAGATATACACGTTTTGTACGAAAAGATTACTCGTTGTGTTACCTGTTAGTTGAAATTGTACTTGTGATACTTATAGTAGTCATATCCACTTGTAGTACTCACACATCCTCATGTTTACCAAAACTCCATGTTATGATAAATTTAGTGATTTGGTGTATGATTATCAATTTGATTAATGATTTAGTGATTCTATTCACAAGTATTGATGTTGGGATCCTAATAGTATCACTCTTTTGTGAGGATGGTATTAGGAACTACTCAGTCTAGTATTACATACTATTAGGTTATTTCCATGTACCATCCTTACAAAAGAGTAATACTATTAGGTTATTTCCTTAATTTTTAGTTTTAAATTACTACTAATAATAAAAGTTTTGCAAGATATTATCTATTTTAGTTTTAAATTACTAGATTAGATATAAAAAATAAAATTAGTTCAAAGATATACACTTTTTGTACGAAAAGATTACTCGTTGTGTTACCTGTTAGTTGAAATTGTTCTTGTGATACTTATAGTAGTCATATCCACTTGTAGTACTCACACATCCTCATGTTTTCCAAAACTCCACGTTATGATAAATTTAGTAATTTGGTGTGTGATTATCAATTTGATTAATGATTTAGTGATTTTATTTACAAGTATTGATGTTTGGATCCTAATAGTATCACTCTTTCGTGAGGATGGTATTAGAAACTACTCAGTCTAGTATTACATACTATTAGGTTATTTCCTAGTACCATCCTCACAAAAGAGTAATACTATTAGATTATTTCATAATATTTCTTTGAATTACAAATCTTCCTAGTGTGAAACAATTAAACAATATAAATATCACTTATAAATCATCATTATTATTATTTTTAGTATAAAAATTAATAATAATTAATTAATCAATATGGACTTAAATTTAAATATTTCCTTCATAATATATAAATATAAAATACGAAATATGGACAAAAATATAAAATATGAAATATACTAATCTAAATTCATTCATTATATATAAATATATCGTAAATACTAATCTAAACAAGTCATTCTCCCGTGCGATGCACGGATTGAAAATTATAAATTGTAAATATTAAATTATATAAATAATAAATTATAATAGATATTTAAATTAAATAATAAGTATACATTGGTAGGATTAATTATGTCATCCTATAGTTTTGAATAAAATATTATATTACCGACCAAAAATTATTTATATAATATGAGTACTGTATATGAATGTATTAAAATATTTAATTAATCATATAAATTTTAATTATGTATTTAAATTGATATAGTGGTCTTAATTTGACTTAATTTACGTAATCTAAGTAAAACTATTCAAATTTTATTTGTATAATTAAAATTAATAAATAATTACTTTCAAAATAATAAAATATACATATTTCAAGATTTCATTACTGGCCCATAAGACCTTTATCCAAACCTACTTATCCACATTGTGCCATCTATTATACTCTTGTTCTCTTCCTTACCACGGATTTTCAGCAGCCAGGCACCGCCCCCTCCTCCCACACCGGCGCCGCCGATGCCTGTGCGCTACATCAGACACAGTCGAATCACCCCTGCCGTCCAGATTCGCGACAACAGCCGCCAGATTCGTGACATCAACACAGCCTTCGATTCGCCACCGATTCGCGAAGCCGCCTAGCAATCGAAGTCGTCGCACGTCATCACCACCAGAAATTCCTAACAGCCGCCGCCCACTCTCTGCGACAGAAACGGCCGACACCACACAACCTCTCACCTGGGAAGAAACCATCCACCCGCCATAGTTACGTTGTTGACGGTCACGCCACGCTATCGAAGTACCCCCTACCGTCCACGGCCACGCCACGCTGTCAACTGAAGGTATAATTGAATCTGATTATATTTTATTAGGGTTTCAAAATTATTTTTTGCAAGTCTGGGCTCAACATTATTTGGAAACGGTTTGCGATTTGTGACTAAAAATTAGGCGTCCCTATGAATGGACAAAAAAATAACAAAATTAGATTCGGATATGATGGGTTAATTTCACACCATTGCTTCCATTTCATCGGATATGGTGGTTTAGTTCTTATTTGACTCAGATTTGATTTCATAATTCAGGGGATACATTAATAATTTTTAGCATTATCCTGTAAAGTAAATAATTCATGATTGATACTCATTGGACCACCTAAAGTAAGATGAATAGTTGAGCTTAAGGTTAATGTGGAATCTGTAGCTTCAGAAATTATGCCCAAGTACTTAGTTTTCACCTTTGTGCATATGATTCTTTCATGTTGAGCAATTCAATATCATTTTCCTTTGTGAACAATTGAGTGAATCAAATATATGTATGTATTCTGGTATGAGCTGTGCTAGGTGCTTGTTTATCTTGTTCTCTTCCTAAAGGCAGATTGTTGGGTTGAGTCTTGAAGATATCAAGAAAGAGACTAGCATTTTCCATGCATTTTAACTCATCAATTCGATCAATCACCAAGGTCAATTGATCAATATGTTTGTCGCTCCAACTCTGAAATTTCCAAATATATAATTATATGATAGAATTTGTGAAAATTTCAGTTGTTAGTGCACTGTTGTTAATGAATTGCTGCTGTTAGTCCACTGCTGTTAATGCATTTTTGTTAGTGCACTGCTGTTAGTGCACTATTGTTAATGAATTGCTACTGTTCATCCACTGCTGTTAATGTAGTTTTGTTAGTGCACTGCTGTTAATCCAATGCTGTTAATGTATAAGTTCTGAGTTCGAACTCAGAATTTTCGCCATAATACCATTTCTGAATCAGAATGACAAGACAGTTTACACAGTTTACCTGAGGCCGAATTCAATTGTTTACACAGTTTTTCAATCCATTTAACATTTTTCAGAAATTATAGATTTTTTTTGTAATTTTAAAATAACTTTTCAATTGTTCATGCACTTAATATGATATTTTAGTTGTTCATACAACTATAAATAGGTGATTAATAATATAAAAAGCCAACTCGAATTGGATATCATTTAGAAAAAGCAAACTATATATGACTTTTCCCCTCGCGTGACACATTTCATAGTAGTTATTTGATTCTGCTACAACATAAGTTTATCTATACCAAAATAATATTTCTAGACTTGAATTTTTCAATTCAATGATGTGCTCTGTTTTGAAATATATATGAGATATAATTTGAATTTCACGGTTAAATGCTTTTACATGGCTATGAAAATTAAATAAATGTCATGTTGAAGGTGGGACAATTCTTTTTGGGTATGAATTTATCATTCCCTTAATTTCAAATTTGGTCATGATATGGCTTTAGGAATTAAGATATGTATGTTTACTTCATAAAATTGAAATCTGAACTTGAGCTTCTAATTCGATATACTTTATGAAAGTTGAATTGCTGCCCGAAAATTAAGATATTGCTAGTTCCAAATCTTGAATTACTTTAAACTTATATATGGTGTACACTACATGCTTGATAAAATGCTAAAGAGTAATGATTTCTTGGCTTTACTCTTTTGAATAGATTTATTCAGTGTGGGAGGCAATAGGCCTCATTTAGGCTGAAAATTCATTAGTGCTAAGTTACTGTCTTCTGCTTGATAAACTTGGTAAAACTAAGACTTTACTTGTTATTTAAGAGATTAAGCAAGTAGTGCACAGTCCAATAATATTGTTGTGCATGTCAATACTTTTGTTTCTCCAAAATCTAATTATTATGACTAAAAATATAAGTAGGTGAATACTATTATTTCTCCAGAATAAAATTAATATACCTTCTGAAAAATTGATATGTTTTGCATAACACCTTCAATATTCGCATAGGTTCTACTTTGCAGATGGATTAACACTATTAGTTCTTCTGCACCAGAAGATAAAAGGATCTTGTGATAGCATTTTTACTAGAATATCACTATTGTTCTATATATTATTCGGCTGCTCATGAGGTGCTTCTCTAATCTTAGTATCTTCGTCAATTTCACTAGTATTTAGTGTGGGCACAAATTTCACTCTTTGTCATGTTCGTAGTGTTACTAAATTTGTTCATCACCACTTGTATTTTGGTCTTCAAAAGTACTTGAACTAGCAATATTTCACTTCTTCAACTGTGTAATTCTTATGTTTGGTCCTCACATTGTATACTATTCTGCCACCCCCTTGTTCGAGTATAATTAATTTGGTATTTAAGTTAAATATATTGTTGTCTATCTTTTGACAGCATTAGTCATGCTTGTTTGTCTTGCAACATATCTTAATGTATAATATGTATGTTAGAACCTCCAAACTTATATGTGAAAAATATCCTTCCCATTATCTTTTAGTGAATAGAATATCTAATTTTTATTGATAATATGAAATATGTTGCATGTTAAAATAAAGTAGAAGATTGTTCTAGCTACTTTGAAATGAAATATGGTAAATGTAAGTGGTGACATCAATAATGGTTGTATATTATTTGAACTTCATTTGATATTTATCAGTTTTATTATAGTATGTTAATGTTATATTTTAGCATTATTATTATTATTATTATTAATGTACTTTTTTTTTTATAGAAGATATCAGCAGACTGCAGGGGAGAAGAAGTATGTTACCATTGCCATTAGCAGTGAAGAGATTGCATCATGGAAATACTCTCTTTTTTTTTAAGTTTCTTGTTTCATGTAATGATACCAAATATTATTTTTTAGTTTTATCTGTAATTTAGTTTTATTGAAATTATTTTTCTTATATTTAGTTTTTAAAATTAGTTTACCATGATATTTTACATCATTGAATACTATTTTATTATGACGAAATATATTATCACAATTTTTATATTTTTTATTGATTAGATTAAATTGTCACTAAAATTTAATTTTTTATGATGAAATGTGTCATCATTATATCTACATGTAATGAGAAAATCAAATTTTAGTTACCTTAGTGTATTTTTTCATGGAAAAAAATTTAAAATGACAAAAATAGTCACTGTATTTAAACATTTGGTGATGATTATTATCATCGTCATTGAATAGTATATATTACGATGACAAAAATAATTTGTCGTTATTTTCATGCCATTTAATGACAGTACAAATTTTGTGACTAAATCAAACTAATTGGTGACAAATTTTATTGTCATTATATATGTACATATGTAACAACGAATAAAAATTTTGTCACTAAAACATACTTATTTTTGATGAATTTTGTCGTCATTATAAATGCATATATATAACAACGATAAATATTTCATCGCCAAAAACTAACCCTTTTGTGACAAATTATATAAAATATGACAAACAAATCAATCTAACTGTGACAAAAATAACGTCACTAAAAATTTGATAGATAAGTAATACATTAATAATTGTCACAAAAAAGTTAGTTTTTAGGGACAACAATTTAAATCGTCATATTAAATTGAATTTTTGGTGACGAAACATCATATTAGTGATGAAATATTGATGCGTAATGTGACGATTTATTTGTCACTATAGATGAAATACATAGTGACGATAGTCTTTATCGTCACTAAATGATGAATCTTTTATGACGAATTTAAATATCGTCACATATACCTAATACCACGCACTTTCAATGATGATATTTGTGACAAAAAATTTCATCCCCAAATATCTATCTTGACGAAAAATAATATTTTCATGACAAATTTTTTGTCATGAATTTACGAATTTCTTGTAGTGCTAATAGAGCTCTTACCTTGTGTTGTAGAGAGATCTAGACACTAGTTGGCTTGACTAAGACACCAAGAGACCTTTTGCATGCTAGGATGGATAGGACATTAGAGGAACCATAGTAGGATTACTTCCATGCACTCACACCACATTTGCACCCTTCTTTGAGGTGATAGTTAGTTTTTACTTTGCTCTGTGAAGTAGATAGAAAACATGATCTTTTTCTTGCTTTCCTAGCTATTCACTTTTGTGAACACTCAATACTTGTTTGATATCGCAACATTTCCCATTGTGTTCGATATTTAACTTGGTTAACTTGCCACGACAACAACGACCACGTACACTTGCGTGGAAGTCATACACGATTTTGGCAAACATCCTAGCACAATCAGTAGAGGAGGTTGTCAAAAAGCTCAATGAGGATGATGCCAAAAAGGGGGAAGGAGGAAAGCAAATTGGTAAAGGCAATAAGAAGATCTTCCCACCTGAACTGAAAGCTGCTGAAAGGAAGAGAACGAGGTCAGTTGCTGCTGCTGAGGCAAAGAACCTTGCTGAACCTGAATCAGATCCGAAGAGGCAGAGGCAATCTTCTAAGATCCCTCCTTGAATCCTCTTTTCACTGAAATGGAGGAAGCAATGCATCCGGGATTAACCACCCAGAAAAAGGAAATGACTGAGTCGGAGTTGAAGGTGAAGATAAGGGAGATTTTGCTGCTCAGTCAGATCCAAAAATTGAAGGATAATACGGAGTATCTGACATCGCAGATTGAGAAGGAGAAGAAAGTTGCTTCAGGATCTCGAAAGAAGGCTCCGAGAAATTTGGTGGTTGCTCCGGATCAAGGCCCTCCTCAGGCGAAGATGGTTGAGGAATTCATTCCGGTGGAGATGTTGGATAGTTAGATTCTGATTAGGGTCATAATTGCATGTTTTAGTACTCATTTATATATGCATTTGGAGAGATTATGTTCATATTTGACCCTATTATGCAATGCTTTGTGTATTTAACCCTTTTTTGCTAGAAAGTTGTGATTGTAGGAAAAAACGTGCAAAACGAGGAAAAAACGAGCAAGATCGAGAAAAGTCCGAATTTTGGAGTTGAGCAAAATGAATAAAGTAATATTCCACATCGAAGAGCTTGAAGAGAGGGTCACAACGAAAGAAGAATCGAGTCAATTGGAGTTCTAGAGCTCAAGATATGACAAAAACGAGGAAGTCGCGCATCGACCGATGCTAAGTGTCTCGCTCGACAAGACTCCTTCAGCGAAAGGCAGCTTCCGCACGACCGGAACCCTGGAACGGCAGCTTTCGTGCGACTAAGCGCGCGACCATCATTGGTCAGCAGGCGGCCAGCTCTTGTGCGTCGAAAGCACACTCCGCTTGAGCAAGCTATCGACCATGGTCGACAGCCATCAAGGTCTTGGTTGACAGCAGTGCAAAAATCCAAAATTTCCGGGCTATTTTTGTATTTTCGCTCGTTTTAATGAAGGGCATCTTAGTCAATGATCCAAGGGTACTATATATACTTCCATCTCAGATTTCTAAAGGGACTTTTATCATTTTCTTAGATTCACATACATCATCATATTCTCTCACTAGATTAGGAGAAGTTAGAGGTAGTTTCCAATTGGGTGTTCTTAGATTTCCACTTACGATTTCTGCGATTAATTTTGATCTACCGTACGGATCTTCAATCCATTTTCTCCTGCATTCTTAGCATAGCTAAGGCTACAATTCTACCATTCGATTTTCAATTCCTACTATCGGATCATCTTATAGCTTCTAGAGGTAATTTTGTATCTTTTCAATTTCATTGTAATAGGTAAATTCTTGTATACTCTTTACAATTCCTGCATAATGATGAATGTAGTTACTTCAATTTCTCTCTTGTTTACCAAATTAGCCATTGGCCAATTCCTTAGTGTGTTAGTGTATGACTCCTATGGAGTAGTGTAGTGTTTATGTTGATCTTATGAATGCTTGAGATATTGTATGATCAATTCTATATTTTGATGGTTTGAATGAATAGTTATTATGCATAACTGATTGAATGGGCCATTAGGATTTAGTCTCATACGAGAGTTGGGCTATTTTCCTAAATCTTCTTGTTATTAGGCTATTGCATGCTAAGTGTTTGTTAAAATTCCTAAGATAGTGAGAATTACCTTAGTGAATTGGAAAGACAATTAGGGGCTCTAATGTGGTATTAGGGAGACCTATGCATGTTAGAGTGACTTGCCTATTGGTTGTACAATACCTCAATGCATGATTAAGTGATACTTCACCACATGAAACATAAGATAGTACACTAATACACCTCTCACACAATTTGCTCACTTTGCAACCCAAGGTGATAGGTAGTTTACTTGTTTGACGCACTCGTAGACATAGATACCATATTCCCTTTACTTAATTTGTGAATTCGATTTCAAACATTAATCTTATCTTACAATCACCCATCTCCCTGTGTTCGATAAAATATAAACTTGGTCAACTTGCTGCGATAATAACGATCGTGTACACTTGCACGTAGACACCTTTTGACTAAACAGATTCCAATCCGGAATAGGTGGTCATACTTATTCTATATGGTGGGGGTTTAGGACAACCTGAAGGAAGACAAAGACGTCATCCTCCATCACTGGATGTCAGAGGAGCACCCGGATCTCTGGGTTGACATTATAGGACTTGTTGACACTACAGGTGTTGAGATCGCTCCACCGGAATTCATCAAGTATCAACCACCTCTCCATGGAAAGTCCAAACACCTGGATAGGCCTGCCATTCAGGAGGAGCAATGAGGATTGGAAGAGTCGTAGGAGCCCTGAGTGACCGGAGTAAGATGAGTCAGATCTTGTTCCCAGTGTTGGACATGTACGAGATTCCTCGTACCAAATGGAATGCAGATGAAGAGTAGAACTTCAGGAGTTAGTTGTCAGGAAAACCTTTGTAATTGCTTCAGGATCACTTGTACTTTTCTCTGAATATCTAATGAAGTTATTTATTTTCCTGAGTACAACTTCTTGTTGACTTCTGACTTCACTTTCCTGCACTCATATCAAGAATTGTAGTAACCTTTTCCTCGTTTCCATCTTATAGACTAAGTGCCTAGTTGTCAGGAGGTGCTGAGCTATTTCACTGACTTTGTCAGTTGATTGTATAGATGGTTAGGAATTTGCTTAAGGGTTTTGGCATCATAAAAAATGGGGAAAATGTTGGGACAATCTGAGTATTTTGATTAGAACCCAAAACCCCTGATGATTTGCCTAAGTACAGTAGTCAAGATTGTCTAGATCAGGATTAGTCAGGTTAGGGATTCGGTTCAGGGGGAACGTGTTGAAGAATGAAGAATATTGGAGTCGACCCAATTGCCTAAAGTCAGATATGCAGCTCACCCTGAAGAAGTCAGAGTCAATCTGAGATTGCCTTCACTGAAGCTGAAGTCCGAAGATGTGAAGATCCGTCTTGAAGACAATCCGAAAGTTTCCACTGACTGATGTTTCTACTGAGTACACTAAGCATGCTCGGGTCAGAACTTAGTCAGTGAAGAGCAAGGTAACCTATCAGGCTGAGCTTAATGCTCATAAGACCTGACTTGGGCATTGTATCATTTACTGATCCATGTAAGTCCGAAGCAAAAAGGTTACTAGTGCTATGGGACAAGTTAACACTTATGTTAACACCTGAGACAAAGAGAATGTCAGTGGACTCCATTAAAGACAAGCATTTATCCTGAGTAAATGACAAAAAACTCGGAGAATAAATGTACGAGGAAGGACAAGTGTCAGTCGAATAACTAGCCGTTTGTACGGAGAGCCAATTAACGGGCGACACGCATGTATGGAGATTGTGCAGCAATTAATGCGGCATTAAATGCGTCTCAGTGTTGCAGGCGGCGGGACAGAATTTTCCAGATTAAGCATTGGAAAAAGGTCAACTAGTACATCTAGCCTGCAACAACCCTAAAATAGGAAGATTTGGGTAGATCTCCTCCAATGGATCTATTTCAAATCTACCGATAAATACAGAGAGCCTTGCACCCATTCAAGGCTAACGGGAAATTTCCAAGTGAAAGCATCTCAAGAATCCAAGCACTCAAAGCATACTTTGAACAACACTCTGCAATTTAATTTTCCTAGTGTTGTAGTAGGATTCACTCTGTATCTTGCTTAGATTGATAGCTCTAATCTTTAGCATTGCTTTGTATTGCTAGGGCTATCCTTAGTTGGAATCAGAATACCAAACCCCTTAGGTTGTGAGGAAAGTTGGTTAGGAAGGACTTAGACTTGTAAAACAACTCAGGGGCTAAGTTCCTTAGAGAGGAAGGAAGATACTCGTGTCCCTTGGCACGTAAAAATAAAGTTCTGATCCTCAGTGGAAGAGGATCACTTCCGGTTAAATCAGGCCGTGGACGTAGGAGTGGGTTATCTCCGAACCACGTTAAAAGTATTTTAAACTGAACAAGGGTGTGCTGATTTACAGTCTTGTTCCGGATCATAACTGTCATCATTTTAAACAGAGCATTTGCATAAGCTTTTAAAAGTCAGGAGAACTCAATTCTTTTGACACTGAATCTTGTGCACCAGCCTTAACCACCTTTACTAAGCAAAGTCAGAGAAAACGTTTTCAGGAATTAAAACGAGTAGAAACTAAGGGCTCACATTCCGCACGTACTCTAGCTTACTGAGATAGTAGTCCAACTGACTTGCTTCCGAACAGTCAGTAGGTTTGTTATCTCTACTG
This sequence comes from Prunella vulgaris, assembly GCA_026898435.1. Taxonomy (NCBI): domain Eukaryota; kingdom Viridiplantae; phylum Streptophyta; class Magnoliopsida; order Lamiales; family Lamiaceae; genus Prunella; species Prunella vulgaris. Next base: position 14,682 of record JAPKLY010001463.1, on the reverse strand, counting down.
AGCTTCCGAGCACAACACTCATACTCAGCCTATCTTACTCCTTATTGATTCGTCCCTGATGCCCCTGCGGATTGTCAGTTTAGTGAGAATCATCAGGATCTTCTTGACTGAGTGTGTAAGAGTATTTTCTGAGGTTTTTCTGAAAATCTGACATCAGTGTATCCCCCCATACACTGATTTACTCGTTTCGGGACCAACAAGGCGGTCCTAGGTGGTCTCTAAGCAGCCAATTTTTTCTTTTTTTATTAAAATTTTTATTTTAAAAAAAAAGCTGCCAAAAATCACATAGTATGATGTGTTTTCAAAAAATTAAAATTATAGTCAAGATTAAATTGAATTTCATGCATCCAAATGCACAAATTTTTGTATTTTTTTAAGCAGCACTTATATTTTGCTATATATAAAACGACCACATGTTGTGCAAATACATATATATATATATATATATATATATATATATATATATGACACGACCACACTTATCACACTCAAACCTACGGCAAGTTTAAATAAAACTCAACCTGAAAATCGGCTATAATTTTTTTTTCAATTTCGACAGCATAACATTATATCAAACCCAAAAATCTGTTTACATTCACAAAACCATTTTCAAACCTCACAAACAAACTACGTTGCCTCCAAAACATACAACAGAATACATAGTTTTACAATATAATACTATACAAGCTTAAAACAAACACAACAGAAGCTAAATAAGCCACAGTCTTGCCCGCAGGTAGTCATCTATTTACACTGCAACTCAAAAAGCCTGCAAGAGTGCCACAGCTACTCCAGTTTCATCACCACGTCACATATCATCGGGATTACCTACAATGCATAAACTAAATGAGATTTATAAATCTCAGTAGGCAGAAATTAGGCATGATGATGTGATTCTTTTGAAAACCTCCCCATGCACACTCTTTTGAAATCACCAATTTATTTATGAAGACTCTCCAGGGCCCTATCTAGACACACTGTCATACACCGGCAAGAGCTCAATATACACATAATCAAGTGGCCAATAATGATATCGACATGGGGCCCATCCTCTTGTGGCCCAATTCAGGGTTCGGATCACAGATACGCCCCCATGTCCACCAAGAAGTCATCCCACCACGCCGACCCATATAGTGAATCCAAGGATCTACCCTCCAGCGACCAGCAAGGTCCATCACCAAACATGACCCTCTGTCCGCGCAGGAAGTCCCCCTAGGGAAACACTCAAATCATAATCAAATAAGGTGTCGGCCCACACCAGGTAGCCCACTAGGTTTCCACACTGGGTTTTCCTTGGTCGCTTCTTCCCAGGTCGCCCCTTACCACCCTCGGTGTATAATCAGTGGCCACTTTCAGAAAATCAATTAATTTTCAATGCATGATATGCATGATGCCCGTGCAATCAATGACATTTAACAACATTCATAGATTATTGAACTCACAGATTCAACTTGTATCAATTATGGAGCTCGCTGGCTCCTTCAACATCACATATAGAGCTCACAGGCTCATTCCAATCGCATAGAGCTCACAGGCTCATTCAACATAACATATAGAGCTCACAGGCTCATTCCACATCAAATAGAGCATATAAGCTCATTTCCACATATTCACAGAACATAATTCACATATTACAATCCATTCAAAATCACATGTTATAACTCAAACTTAAATAATTCATAAACTAATATGTTTATGCATCGTAGTTGCAAATGAATTTCTACTTACCTCAAATCCGCAAGAAAGTCGATAATATAAACCCTATAGCACCCTAGCACCTTCCCGTATCGAATCTAACAACAATTAATTACAAATATTATTCAAATCTACTAAATAATCAATTCTACTCAAACTTTCGCCTAAATAATAAAAACACTATTAAATTTTATGCACAAGAATTACCTCAACTAGCTTTTATCGAAACGGAACTGAAATCTTTTTTTTTCTTCTTTGCGTTCCTGACTCGCAAAACCAACTCTCGCAACTTCTCTGTTTTTAATTCCTAACTAATGTGAATGAAGTTTAGGTGGATTTGGGATTAATACCCTTTTCCACCGCCTACAATCATATATATATATATATATATATATATATATATATTATTAAACTTACCATTAACCGACTAATCTATAAATATAAATACTTAAGCTACTAACCTCCATATACACATACATATATTATTTTATATTATATTATATAATTTATTTAATAATTCTATTTATTAAGCTTTCTATTTAATTACTACAATTAATCCTCAAATAATCTACACTTAACTTACACTACTAATACCCAAATAATTAGCACAACACAACAATTAACATTTGAGTAATATAAAATATACTCAAATAATAAATAACATGATAATAAATTAAAGTGCACATAATACATAAAATATATTGAATCAATTATAAATTAACACATAAATAATTTAATTGCACCTAAAGCATGAAATATATATTTAAGCAATTAACACATAAATAATTTAAATGCACACAAGGCATGAAATATATTTATGCAATTAGCATGTAAGTAAATAAAATACAAGCAACACGTGAAGTATATTGGCCAATGAGTAGTGAGAAACTCGGGTATCACATCCTCCCCTCTTTATAAAAATTTTGTCCTCGAAATTTCACTTACTGAAGAGTTCCGGATACTTGGATCTCATCTTATCTTCCATTTCCCATGTGGCTTCTTCTACTGACTGATTTCTCCATAGTACTTTGACTAGTGAAATTTCTTTATTTCTGAGTTGTTTCACTTCACGCAAGAGAATCTCCATTGGGACTTCTTCATAACTCAAATCTGATTTCAACTATGTGGGTTCGCTTTTCAAAACATGTGATGGATTCGCAACATACTTTCTTAATGCAGACACATGGAACACATTATGTATTTGGGACATAGATGCAGGTAAGTCAAGTCTGTAAGCAACTTCACCAATTCTCTCAGTGATAGCAAATGGACCAACATATCTCGGACTAAGCTTCTCTTTCTTTCCGAATCGCATTATTCCTTTCATTGGAGAAACTTTCAAATATACCTGATCACCCACTTCGAACTCTAGTTTTCTTCTTCTCTTATCAGCATAACTCTTCTGTCGACTCTGAGCGGCTTTCATTCGTTCTCAAATTTGTACTACTGCTTCACTCATTTCTCAAATCAAATCTGGATCCAGCAGTTTTCGTTCTCCGACTTCATCCCAATGTACTGGAGATCGACATTTTCTACCATAAAGTGCTTCCTATGGAGCCATTCCGATAGTAGACTGATAGCTGTTTGTTTGCCAAAATCGTGTATGATTTCCATGCAAGTGAACGTGGTCGTTGTTGTTGTGGCAAGTTAACCAAGTTAAATATCGAACACAGGGAAACGATGCGATATCAAGCAAGCATTAAATGTCTACAAAAGGCTAATAGCTAGGAAAGCAAGAAAACCATCTTGGATTCTATCTACTAATCAAGCAAGAATAGTAAATCCTAACTATCACCTCAAAGAAGTGAGCAAGTGTGAAGTGTACATGGAAGTAATCCTACTATGGTTCCTCTAGAATCCTATCCATCCTAGCATGCAAAAGGTCTCTTGGTGTCCTAGTCAAGCCAACTAGTGTCTAGATCTCTCTACAACACAAGGTAAGGGCTCTATTGGATGTCTAGATCTCTCTACAACTCCCAATACTCCAATTAAGAGGTCTTAGGCTAATATGCAATTCTCATTGGTCATACTAGCAATATATCAAACACTTGGTATGCATAAGGTTCTTATAGCTCAATTCTCGTTTCATAGCTAACCATATAAGCCAATCATTCCAATTAAACATACCAAACATTCATACAAGTCATTAATAAGAGAACTAATTCAACAAGATCACTAATTCATGCATAGGATTAACAAGAACTAAATTCACCATAGTATTCATACAACCATGCAACAAGGAATTAGCCCATGGATAATTGGAATTGGAAATCAACAATTAACATTGGAATCATCATGAATAAGAACTAAGAGAAGAGAATTAAAGGAAATCTTACCATAAGTGGATGAATTGAAATACAAGCTACAAACCTCCAATTTGATAAGTCTTGATCCAAAGCTCAAAATACAAAATTGAACCGCAGGAATTAAGCTCTAATCACTACGAGTATGTAGGAACAAACGGATCTAAAATCCGACGGACGGATCAAAAGTTATGGAAGAAAGAAGATTGAATCTAACCAAGAACCCACTAAGTAACTACCTAATTCTCTCTCTAAACTAATCTAAGAACTTGGAATAATGATGATCTAATGTTTGGAAATCTGATCCTTGAAGTATTTATAGTTCCCATAATGTTTGGTCCAATATGTCCTTCATTAAACGCGCGAAAAGACGAAATAGCCCTTCAAAAATGTGCAGTCCGGGGCATCACACGAGTGGACAACAGTGGCCACACGAGTCCAGCTCGTGTGAGCATGCGTGTGAGCCTTCATCACACCAACCAGAGCCTCCTCGCACGAGTGTGTGCTTGTGGTCACACGAGTCTGGGCTTGTGGTTGCTCGAGTCCAGCTTCGGCTTGTGCGATCGATCCTTGACTTCTTGTTTTCTTCATATCTTGAGTTCTAGAGCTCCGATTGACTCGATTCTTCTTGCGAAGCGACCCTCTCTTCGAACTATTAGACATGGTATATAATTTGCCTCCATTGGATCAACTCACACTTTCTGAACTTTTACGAACTTGCTCGTCTCTTGCAAATTTTTCCTCGTTTTCACTACAAAACACATTTTCTTGCCACAAAATGGTTAATAGCACAATTTATACCAAATTAGGGTCAAATATGAATATAAGAACATCAAAAACATAGAAAAATGGATGCAAAAAGATGCAATTATGACCCTAATCATACCCCCAAACTAGATTGTTGCTCGTCCTCGAGCAACGAAGCGATAAGATAGGGGAATAATTGTATCAATGAAGCATCAACCACAAGTCAAATGCCATGAAAATATCAATCAATGTCAAGCAAATCTAGAATGCAATCTCATCTAATCAACTATCAACAATGAATCAATGAGCAAGATATCAAATCAATGAGTCAAGATCCTCACAAGATAAGTGTTTAGCTCAACCCTCAAGTGTTTAGGCTCACTCAATCATCACACTTCATACACATACTACCATAAGCTTGGCTCAAGTCTACATTCTCCACCACTTGAAATGACAATTTAATCACACATCAATGAGGACTTTTAAAGGTTGTAGTGTTGGCTTTTTGATAGGGAAGGAACATATGGGTAAAAGTGACTAAGTATGATTAGTAAAGCTTAGAAGGAATCAAAGTAGAGATGATTCACCTCTTCATGCAATTTGAACTTTCTCTTCATGCTCTTTCAAAATCACACTTCAAAGAATCAATCTTTCTTTTTTTCACAATTGTGAACTTACTCACAACACTAGAGTCAAACTTGACCATAATTTTTTCAAAAAGTCAACCATTTTCAATTTCTTGCAAGCACTTACCTTTGAACCCTTCTTTCATATCTATCCATGCATAGAACTTCTTTCCACCTTGGCCACCAATTTCTTCATCATAACACCAATCTTCCTTCCTTTTTTTCACTCTACTAATCATAAGGACAAGAGAGTTCCAAAAAGAAAGAAAAATGGCTTAAAGTGTGGTTAGCCAAAGGAAAGGATAATAGGCACAAGATGGGTAGCAAAGGATATCAATATCAATGGTAGGCTCATAAGGCAAAGTGGCTCAATATATATAAAAGAAAATGCCTCATCTCATATCATGTGAAATCATTATCTAATGTAGCCTCAAACAAGACCAAAGCCAAGTTCTAGAGTATAATGCACATGTGTGGAACTCACATCAAGAAAAATGTCATCCGTTCAAGATTGAAACGGGCAAAATTTGGCTCAAATCTCACGGGTAATGGTTGATCAAGACTCATATCATATAAAAAATGCTCATATCATCAAAGTATCAAGCATCATAAAATCAATCACAACTAGACAAGACAAGAATTAAGAGATAAATCCACTACATCTAACATGAACTCTCAACTCATCCACACAACCACAAACATATCTCATGCCACACTACTCTAAACTAACAACAATATGGCAATCAATCAACAAGCAAAACAAGGCATTCACATAAGCATAAGGTCACAAGACATAAGAAAGCACTAGAAATCATTAAAAAGCATGGCATTGCAATGAGATTTACGAAACGAACACACCCCCCCAAACTTTTTTGGACCAAGGGTCTAAAAAGTTTGGCAAAGAGTGAAGAAAAGATCATGCAATGCACATATCAAAGCACAATACCACAAGAATAAACAATTAAGCTCAAAATAGCAATGTACCATTAAGCGAACTAAACCTAAGAATGGAAGCAAATAGGGAGAGATACGTGTAAAGACATACCTTGAGTTGGGATTAAGAATAGAAGAGTGACTTGCCACTTACACGAAAATGTCCTTCTTGACTAAGTGAGAGAGAAATCTCCTTATCACACCATTATAAAGCTCACAAGTCTCATCCATTATCCTTGCAAATCAACATTTGAAGAACGAACACACCCCCCCAAACTTTTTTGGACCAAGGGCCTAAAAAGTTAGGAAAAGAGTGATGAAAATAGGATTTGCAATAAATCAATGATCAAACAATGCATCTATCAAGCTCAACTAGACCAAAGAACACAATATATGCTAAGATGCAACACCCCCAAACTAGGATAAATCACATGCACCAACAAAGGTAATAGAATACACTACCTCATATCAATGTTCATGAAATCCAAAACACATCCCTAAGCTTCAAATTCCTTCATGAAAACAACTAGCAATCAAAATATCTAACTACCAAGCAAACAACAAAACAAGCAACATTTTTAAAGGATGGGTTGTCTCCCATCTAGCGCTTGGATTTAACGTCCCCTAGCCGGACGACACCAATGTTAGCTAAATGGCCAAGGATAATTGTGTTCCATGCCATCCCACTCTAATCTCATAGCATCATGATCAAGGAAACAAGTAGGATTTCTTCCCCAAACACCTACTTTCCTTTTCAATTTGAACATGTAAGCACAAGCAATTTTCTCCTCATCTCTTCTCAACCTAATCCACCCCCATTTCACACTATTAAACATATTCAAGAGGATTTTCAATTCAATTTTATCATCAATCAATTCAAGAGGCAAGACGAAATCAATATAAACAACATTATCAAAATAAGCATAAGTAGAAGAGTCCAAGGGTTTAGAAATGCTCATTTCAATTGTAGGCTCCTCCTCTACTTCATTTTGTTGTTCTTTTTCCATAAAGCTCATGTCTATGAGTGGACATTCATCTTCCTCTTCTAGTTCTTTCTCTTTTCCTCCTCTTGAATCTTCTCCTTCCTTATCCTCCTCTTCTTGAATTTGATTCCTATCAATATATACAAATGAAGTATTATATTCATTATCATCATAAAGAGGATTAATATCATACTCAATATAATTATAAAAAGGATTCATAAAGCTCTTAAAATCGGAGGTATCTTGAGCATGAGTAAATTCAATTTCTTCATAATCATCTTTAGCTTCTTCATTTTCTTCACTTGCATCAATTTCTTCTTTTTTCTCCTCTTTTACACACTCTTCTCTTTCTTCTTCTTCTTCTTCTAGTTCATCCTTCTTTTCTTCTTGATTCCTAATCAATATAGCATGAGAAAATTTATAAGCAATATCATCATTAATAATAGGAATTTCATAGTCAATGTAAGCATGAGAAGGTTCAATAGACATTTGAGCTCCAATACAATCTAGAATAGAAAGAGATTTCTTCTCCTTATGATGATGATCATCATCTTCATCTTCCACATGCCCTTCTTCCACCATACTTTCCACTTCCCCTTCAACTTCATCATTACCCCCATCTTCCTCCTCACACATCTCATTGGCTTGAATGCTAAATTTCTCCATTTGGAGCTCCAAACTCTTGATTTGATGACTTCGAGACATGAACATTTCATAAAACTTCTTGTTTCTCTCCTCAAAGCATCTTTTACCTTCCATTCTCATTTCTTCCAATTTTTTAAGAATTTGAGCTAGAGTCTCATCTAAATGGCTAGGAAAATTTTCTTCTTGATGGCAAGGCATAGGAATGGGTGGAGTATAGGAATATGGCTCTTCATAAGAGGTATAGGAATATGGATCTTCATAGGAGGTGTAGGAATCTTGATATGAATAGGGAGTAGGAGGATAAGGTTTTTCTTGTGGAGACGGTGGTTGATTTGGGTAAGGTTGATAGGTATAGTAATTAGGAGGATATGTGTCTTGTGGGGAATACGAGTAATGGTTGTATTCGCCCATCTCAATCGAGCTCACTCCTACAAAAACAATCAAGTATCAACACTCACCAAAAATAGTAAAAACAAACAAAGAAACAAAATAAAGAAAAGAAATGTAAACAATTATCAACTAGCTTGACAAAGAGATCGTTTCCCCGGCAACGGCGGCAAAAACTTGTTTTGGCGTTGTTGGGACTCAAGGATGCTCAAACAAACAAACAATACAAACTAACAATATTCAAAACATTCAAGTAAACAATCAACAAAGATCGCTCAACAAACAATCCTATCTATCCTAGCATGCAAAAGGTCTCTTGGTGTCCTAGTCAAGCCAACTATTGTCTAGATCTCTCTACAACACAAGGTAAGAGCTCTATTGGATGTCTAGATCTCTCTACAACTCACAATACTCCAATTAAGAGGTCTTAGGCTAATATGCAATTCTCATTGGTCATACTAGCAATATATCAAACACTTGGTATGCATAAGGTTCTTTTAGCTCAATTCTCATTTCATAGCTAACCATATAAGCCAATCATTCCAATTAAAAATACCAAACATTCATACAAGTCATTAATAAGAGAACTAATTCAACAAGATCACTAATTCATGCATAGGATTAACAAGAACTAAATTCACCATAGTATTCATACAACCATGCACAAGGAATCAGCCCATGGCTAATTGGAATTGGAAATCAACAATTAACACTGGAATCATCATGAATAAGAACTAAGACAAGAGAATTAAAGAAAATCTTACCATAAGTGGATGAATTGAAATACAAGCTACAAACCTCCAATTTGCTAAGTCTTGATCCAAAGCTCAAAATACAAAATTGAACCGCAGAAATTAAGCTCTAATCACTACGAGTATGTAGGAACAAACGGATCTAAATTCCGACGGACAGATCAAAAGTTATGGAAGAAAGAAGATTGAATCTAACTAAGAACCCACTAAGTAACTACCTAATTCTCTCTCTAAACTAATCTAAGAACTTGGAATAATGATGATCTAATGTTTGGAAATCTGATCCTTGAAGTATTTATAGTGCCCACAATGTTTGGTCTAATATGCCCTTCATTAAACGCGCGAAAAGACGAAACAGCCCTTCAAAAATGTGCAGTCCGGGGCATCACACGAGTGGACAACAGTGGCCACACGAGTCCAGCTCGTGTGAGCCTTCATCACACGAACCAGGGCCTCCTCGCACAAGTGTGTGCTTGTGGTCGCACGAGTCTGGGCTTGTGGTCGCTCGAGTCCAGCTTCGGCTTGTGCGATCGATCCTTGACTTCTTGTTTTCTTCATATCTTGAGTTCTAGATCTCCGATTGACTCGATTCTTCTTGCGTTGCGACCCTCTCTTCGAACTCTTCGACATGGTATATCATTTGCCTCCATTGGATCAACTCACATTTTCTGAACTTTTACGAACTTGCTCGTCTCTTGCCGATTTTTGCTCGTTTTCACTACAAAACACATTTTCTTGCCACAAAATGGTTAATAGCACAATTTATACCAAATTAGGGTCAAATATGAATATAAGCACATTAAAACCATAGAAAATTGGATGCAAAAAGATGCAATTATGACCCTAATCACTGTTGTTATAGGAAAATTCAATCAAAGGCAAAAATTTACTCCACTAACCTTGAAAATCTAACACACAAGCTCTGAGCATGTCTTCCAGAATGTGTATTGTTCTCTCTGATTGTCCGTCTGTCTGTGGATGATACGCAGTGCTGAAAGATAATTGAGTTCCTAATGCTTTATGCAAGCTCTTCCAGAAGTTAGATAAAAATCTGGAATCTCTGTCTGAAACAATAGTGAGAGGTACACCGTGAAGTCTGACAATCTCTTGTATGTATATCTGCGCGTAACGGTCCATAGAGTATGTGGTACAAATAGGTAGGAAGTGAGCTGATTTAGTCAATCGGTCCACAATCACCCATACTGCATCATAGCCTTTAACTGTCTTGGGAAATCCTGTGACAAAGTCCATTGTGATATTCTCCCACTTCCACTCCGGAATAAGTAAAGGTTGTAAAGTTCCTGCAAGTCTCTGATGTTCTGCTTTAATCCGCTGACAAGTCAAGCATTGTTCTACATATCGGGCAATGTCTCTTTTCATACCTAGTCACCAGTAGTGAAATTTCAAGTCCCTATACATTTTAGTAGCTCCAGAATGTACAGAATAGAGTGTCGAATGTACTTCAATCATCACATCTTCACGGGTTTTATCAACATCAGGTACATACAATCGATTTCTGTAATGAAGTACACCATTGTCTGTCAATTGGAAATCAGAGAGTTCACCTGAAGTAATGTCTTTCTTCACTTTAGCAAAGTACTCGTCATTCTGTTGTCCATTGTGAATTCGATCCAGCAAGGTTGGTCTAAGTGTTAAGGCCCCAAGTTTCGCTGTCACAAGTCCAGGCTCAATAAGTTCTACGTTCATCCTCTGCAAATCAAGGAGTTCTGTTTTCTGAATTAAAGTCATAGCTGCCACTTTTTCTGTTGATTTTCGACTCAACGCATCTGCTACTACGTTCGCTTTGCCAGGATGATAGTTGATAACACAGTCATAATCTTTCACTAGTTCCAACCATCTTCACTGTCTCATGTTTAGTTCTTTCTGAGTGAATAAGTATTTCAGACTTTTGTGATCAGTGTAGATCTCACAATGTTCGCCGTATAGGTAATGTCTCCAAATCTTGAGTGCAAACACTATAACTGCCAACTCCAAGTCACGGGTAGGATAATTCTTTTCATATTCTTTCAATTGTCGCGAAGCATAGGCAATCACTTTATCATTCTGCATTAGTACACACCCGAGTCCATTCTTCGATGCATCAATGTAAACTTTGAAACCTCCAATTCCGGTTGGAATTGCTAAGATAGGGGCAGATGTCAATCGTTTATTCAGTTCTTGAAAACTCTATTCACATGCCTCTGTCCATTTGTAAGCCACTCTCTTCCGGGTCAATTGTGTCAAAGGAGAAGTAATCTTGGAAAATCCCTCTACAAATCGATGATAATACCCTGCTAATCCGAGAAAGCTGCGCACCTCTGACGGATTCGTAGGTTGTGGCCAGTTATTAATAGCTTCAACTTTTCTTGGGTCAACTGAAATCCCTGCTCCTGATATCACATGTCCCAAAAACATAACTCGATCTATCCAGAATTCACATTTCTTGAACTTCGCAAACAATTGTTTCTCTTTCAGAACCTCCAGCACACTCCTCAAATGCACTTCGTGGTCTTCTTTAGTTTTGGAATAGATCAAAATATCATCGATAAATACAATCACGAACTTATCTAGGAAGTCTTTAAATACCCGATTCATCAAGTCCATGAACGCTGCTGGAGCATTTGTCAGTCCGAATGGCATTACAAGAAACTTATAGTGCCCATACCTCGTACTGAATGCTGTTTTAGGAATGTCTTCTGGTTTTATCTTCAACTGATGATATCCAGATCGCAAGTCAATCTTCGAAAAGATAGATGCACCCTGAAGCTGATCAAACAAATCATCAATCCGTGGTAAAGGATATTTGTTCTTGATTGTGATTTTGTTCAGTTCCCGATAATCTATACACATTCTCAACGTACCATCCTTCTTTCGGACAAACAAAACCGGTGCTTCCCAAAGTGAGAAACTAGGACGAATGAAACCTTTATCTAGAAGTTCTTGCAATTGTATTTTCAATTCAGCAGGTGCCATTCGATATGGAGATTTAGAAATAGGAGACACTCCTGGCTGTAACTTAATCACAAATTCAATTTCACGATCTGGTGGCAATCCCGGAAGATCATCTGGAAATACTTCAGGATATTCTTGTACAATTGGTACATCACCAACAGTTGAACTCTATTGCCCCTCAATGCTCATCACGCTTACCAAATAACCCTCACAACCACTTTCCAGTAATCTCTGTGCTTTAACAACTGATATTGTAGGAAATCTGCAGCGTTTCTTTACCCCGATAAAAGAAAATGGTTCTTCTCCCTGTGGCTGGAACGTGATACTCTTTTTCTGGCAATCAATGGTAGCACCGTATTTCGATAACCAATCCATACCCAATATAACATCATAATCATTCATGTCCAGCATAATCAAATCAACATATAGTTCCCTTCCTTCTATGGGAATAATACATCCTCGTAGAATCTGATTGGGTTATTTCAAATCACCGGAAGGTATCATCATATCGAATTTAGCTTTGGATAGGTTAGGTATTCTACCCAGTTTTCTCACATACTCAGTGGATGCAAATGAATGTGTAGCTCCAGAATCAAATAACACATAAGTTGAAGTACCAAGAATAGAAAGCTTACCGGTGACAACTGGATTGTCTTCTGCGTCCTCCTTAGTCAGGGTAAAAACTCGAGCTGGAGCTCTTCTTTGTTCTCTTTGTCTGCTCGGACACATATTAGCCATATGCCCTTTTTGCCCACAAGAAAAAGAAATCTTTGATTCAGCATGACAAACTTCAAAATGTGGTTTACCACACCTCCGACACAGAGGTAGTGGTGGCGGTGGCGGTATTCAGCCATGATCAGTCTTGGGACATTTGTTTGGATCTCCCTGCTCTGTTCTCTGTCCTTGTCGAGGTGGAAAGTTAGGTCCTGGTCCCTGAAACTGCAGTGGTCTTTTCCTGGGATCTCCACTGCACTGTGGTACTGGCCGCTGCTGGAAGTGACGTCGGACCTCTTGTGCTTGTCTGATCCGCATCTCAGCTTGCTCAGCAGTCTGTGCTCTCTCTGCTACCTGTGCGTAAGTTACCCCTTGAATTCCAGCCATACACACATCACTATGACAAATCCGCTAATAGATAGCGGGTTTTACCCGCCATTAAATAGGTAGAAAATCCACTGTTGAAGGTGGTGATATTAAAAATGGCGCCGAAAGTCAGCGGTTTAAAACCGCTATTATTACTTTCTTTAACAGCGGTTTTTAGCCGCTGTCGTATGTTAAAAACCGCTATTATAGTTCATTAATTGTTCACCTCATAAAATCTACAACAACGGCTTTTTGAAGATATAAGAGCAGATATTAACCGCTATTAAAAGTATAAACATAGCGGTTTTTGACCGCTGACGTATGTTTAAAACCGCTATTACAGCTCATTAATTGTTCACCTCATAAAATCTACAACAGCGGCTTTTTGAAGATATAAGAGCGGATATTAACCGCTATTAAAAGTATAAAACATAGCTTGTAATACCCGCTTTCATTAAGCTCAATTTTTTTTCAATATTTATAGCAATATTATATATTTTTTTAGAAAAACATGTAGTACCATTTTTATTATTAATTAAAATAAAAAGAAATTTTAATATAAATAACATTAAATCTAAAAATTCAAAAGTTCATACCATTACTTGTCAACCATTGCAATAATCTTTAAAATGCATTACATCAATATAAATTCAACTACCAATAGTGTCCAATAACTAAATTAACTACTACATCATAATAATCAAATATAGTCTTGAGCAACACTTTTGATATTCTCTTGCAGTAACATATCTCTCCTCTATTCCTTGGTTCACAACTGATGAATGAAAGTGGCTCACATTGAAGATCAAGCTTCACATTCAAAGAAAACAAATTAGCATCAAGGAAACAAAACTTTAACCAATTAACTGTAATATACAAAAAAATAATCATGCACTACGTACTGAACTATATCATTTCCAGAAATCATTCTAAATGGAATTGGTGATACTCCACAAATTACACAACACAAATGACTGCACAACATTAATATATTCACAATAGTCATGTATTAAATTTGATATTTCTACATTTATGTCCAATCTAACAATAGTTTCCAATACCTAAAAAAATTAAAAGATGAGATCCTAAAGGAGAAATGTCATACCTGTGATGACTGCAACAAAACTCTCAACTTTCACTTTCTTCTCAAGTATATATGATTGCACGCGTAAAGTCCTCTTCCCACACTTCATCAATTTCCGCTTTCGAATAAGTTTTCTCCATGAACTATGAATTACAAAATACATTATTAAAGCACAAATAAATCTAATGACAATAATATCTGCATATAAATATTATCATTGACTGCATTGAGCACGTTTCAACTGTGCCCTCAAATTTGACAATTTGTCTCATGTAGCGAAGTACAAAAAATCCACATTGACATAAATCGGGTTGCTTAGGAGCCTAAGTTTGGAACAAAACTCATTATAAAATACATAGTTTCGTATATATGAATAAGACAAATGTAAACTTTTCATACCTCAATTACATTCCATTTGATATTTTTTTCCTCTTTTTCCAATTGAAGCATTAAACATGTGCACAACCCTTCATACAAACGAGATTGTTTTAACAA
>JAPKLY010001462.1:30794-43512 GCA_026898435.1 Prunella vulgaris | reverse complement strand
ACCGAAAAGTTGACTTCATAGTACAGATTCGATGAATCTGAAGCTGATGTCAATATGACTCAACACTGGCCAAGTTCAATGAACCTAAAGTTGACTCAGCTCTGACCATCTCGTAACAGCACAGAAAAATGTGCTAAATTCGTTTATCGCAGGTCAACACGGATTGATTGCAATCAATCTCGTAACTGTTGACCTTCCTCAAAATCTGTCCGTTAGCATTAATGCTGACACGATTTTTTCCCCTTTTACAAGTGGAGGTTCACCTATAAATAGGTGTCCTCATTTCATTTAGAGAATACACATCGCACTTCTCTCACTATCCAAACTCTGCATATAGCTTTTAGGTGCAGTCTAGTCCTAACGTCCTTCTGTTCGCGGGAACTTCAAGTTCTACGGTGCTGCACATTTTAAGGCATACATCCTTTTACCTTTGGGAGAGTTATTCCAAACTGAAGAGCACTACCAGGGAATATCAGCTTTGCGAGAAGAGAACTCCTCGACTTGATGACCGTTTCTTTTTCTTATTGTAATCTTATTTTATTTCCATGTATTTTTTTCTTCCCCTGTTGTATCCCATTTTTTTTTTTTACAGTTGTATTATCCAATCGATAGAACTTATTTTTATCCAACAATCGCAAAACGAATATTTTTAAATTTTTTTTACTAGTGATAATACTTTTGTACCCCCTGTTGAGTCTCATGTTGCCGGTTCTTCAAACCCTCCCCCTGCCACCACTGCCACTGTTACCCCTGTAATTGTCCAAGTTGGACAACCCTCTTCTCACACAGTAGTGGCCCCTTTCCCTTTTCCCGACGCTAGACCAATTATGGTTCACAGCGAAAGACCCGATAAGTTTTCGGGCAAAAACTTTAAGAGGTGGCAGCAAAAGATGATGTTTTACCTCACAACCTTAAGTTTGGCGAGATTTCTCACTGAGGATCTGCCTGCGGTCGTTGAGAATGATCCGCAAAATGAAACTTGACGGTGTTGGTGCGTGAGATTGAAAATATTTTAGAGAAGTGTTGTTAAAAATATCGACAACATAAAAGACAACACTACACAGCGGAAGACTTAAACGCACACTTTTGCAAAGGGATATCAAAATTTTCATAGGCTATACAAAAATGTATAGACTATGCTGCCTCACTAGCAGAGAAACTTCACTATAACTTGTAGTGACACAAATACAAGGTTTACACAAGAAACCAAAATTCAAGGTCGCGCAAGACCTACACAAGATCACACAAGGATCTAAACAAGACCTATAAGAATAGACCTAAACAAAACCTAACACGTCTACATTCAGCCGAACGGATTGTTAGATCAAACACTGAATGTTGTGAACAATACCAAGACTAATGTTCCCAACATTCTGATTAACCGTGTATAACCTAGAATCTAGTGAATGACACATGATCCGTTCAATTCTGAATTATACTTTTCGGTCATACTTTGAAATGATGAAGTGGTTCTCTATTTATAGACGTGAATAATGAGCTCTCCACTCCATGATGAAGCCAAGTAGTGGGCTTCAAAATAATCGTCCATAATGATAACTTCCAAGTTAGTGGGTATCTCTTTACTCAAGCAATGGAACCGCCTGACGTTCTAGAACCTTCTGGGATCTTCACATCTTCAACTGCCATGCCTAGACAAATAACATAACATGGAAAAATCATTAGGAAAGTTAGTAGAAAGGGCGAATTCTGATGTTGTCTAAAATGATGGCAATACATTGCATAATATTTTTTGTCAACATCAACAATCTCCCCCAATTTGGCCTTTCTACTACAACACACTGATGTTGATCATAATCAAATAAATTTGATTAAAATTGATCAGAGTTATATAGACGAAATGATAAAATTTTCATCAAACGAAGTGATAAAAAATTTTATTCGAACCAAATAAAATAAAGCAAGTAAAAAGATAGTTTTGTGGACATAAAGCACAACATAAGGTGCTTATGGACCAAAAGGTTAACTATCAACCAAAACAAGTTTTCCGGACATAAAGCACAACATAAAGTGCTTATAGACCAAAAGGATAACCATAAACCAAAATAAGTTTTCCGGACATAAAGCACAACATAAGGTGCTTATAGACCAAAAGGATAACCATAAACCAAAACACAAATCAGAGCATATAAAATAAATGACTAAGATAGAGAAGGTTCATAAAGCATACAAACAATGCTTTAGACCTAGCAAAACATGAAATAAAATAGCCTAATCTAAGAACTGTTTTTAGGCTATCAACAATTACAACTTAAAAAATAAAAACAGAGTCTCATCATATATAATAATGAAAAAATAAATGAAGTAAAGGAGCAGCTGCATCCAAAAGGACAGGCACAAACTCCCCCATACTTCGAACTTCATCATTATAAAAGCTCAACTTTGAACATCATCTGGATTCAGAACATCATCAGGAATAGGTTGTGTGACCCTAACCTCATCAGCAACCACCTCAGCAATAGTGTCTGCAACAGTCTGCCTTACTATGTTGGCTTCATCTTGAACAGTATTTTCAGCAACAACTGCATTTCCTGGTTCTTCTGGATCAACATCAACCTCCATGTCTTGGAACTGAACTCCCCCAGAATTTGTGCGTGCATCAACATCAGGAGCTACTCCCCCTGTTGGAGTGGAAATGAGTCTCTCCCAAAATGCTTTTCTAATCTTCAAATCCTCCACATTTGACAGAAAATTATCAATTGTAGTCTGCAAAGAGGAAATTTGATCAAGAATATAAGAGGGAGTTAGTTGAACAGAAAGGATGGATCCTCCAGGAGACATGTTGACATTAATGTTGCCAACATGTTCAGCAGCATGTGAGGCAGAGGGTTGGTCTTGATCAGTGTTGGCTGGATTTACACCGGGCAGAGGAACATCAATCACCCTTGGTCCACTGAGCAAAGTGTGAGAGATTCTGAAGCTTGCTTGAAAATTGCTGATTGTTTCATCTGCTGGCCTAACAAATTCTTTATCCTCAAGCAACAATGAGATCAAACATGGATAAGGTAGGAACCCTTTCCCAGAGATAGGACCAGTATAGCTCAGCATATTTCTGAATATTGTTTGCCCCAAATCAAACTGTTTAATATGAATTTTGTACAAAAGGACGGTCTGCTCCTTTGTCAAAATTGTAGTATTTGTTGAAGGCAGCCAATTATAAATAACCAATTTATGCAGTATAGAGAACAAACTTGTCAGCTTAGAAGCACTAATCCTATTCACCCAAGTAGATACCAAACCACCAGTCAGCACAGAAATCACATCATCCATATCCTCAATCACAGGTTCAACACAATTTTCAGATTTCAGAACACCATTAATCACCCTGGAATTCAACATTATTTTCTCATTCCTAAACCAAGTAGTCCCATAGAATTTTGAGTTTTCCCTTCCAGTATGCGCATGCAAGTTAGCATAAAACTAATAAACCCATTCAACAAAATATGGTTTAGCACAAGTCACAGAGTATAACAGCATTCTATCCTCCAAATATCTCACCATCCCAAATTTTTCAAAATCAGAAACTTTGATCAACTTCTCAGTAATCAACAGCCTAGACCTAATCTCCTTAAATTTCTTGCTTTCAACATTATGGTAATCCACATCCTCATCAGACACAGCATCATCATCATTATTACCAGAATTAGAATGTACCTGACCCTCTTCATCTTGATAAGATGAATCTGAGTGTTGTTCAGAATGTTCCTCATCATCTTCTGATCTATCAGACCCTGATGTTGCCATCGGAGAGGCAACATCTTCAGCAGTATTTACGGGAACATCGTGCAGGACAGCCTTATCTTTCCCTTTCTCTTTACTTGATGATCTTTTCTGTGCTATGTACTGATTCAAAGGAATGTTCATGCTGGAATCAGTCTCTTCTGAGCTTTCTTTGTTTTCAGCTGGAGCAGGGGATTCCTCTTGTTCTTCATTCGGGCCAAAAACTTTGATGGGGTTAGAAGCAATCCCATCCTCAAGCACTTTTCTCCTCTTCTCAGAATAGTTAACTCATTTCCCCATTGTCCGGTAGGAAACCCTTCGTTTACCTCTAAGAACTATCGTCTTTCCACGGCCACGACTTCGAACTTCTTGGAGCCGTTCTCCAAGTTGCAAAGATTCATTGGAGCCTTTAGAGTCGCTGGACCCAATGTCCGAGTCTGCTTCTTCCTCTGTAGCTCGTTCATCGACATTGTCTTCTGGGTGCGCCATTCTTTTCACTAGTTCTAAGTCAACCACACTCTCCCCCACAACGATTACAGGGGTAGTCGTTTGAAGGCAGAGCTAATTGTATGCAGCAACCATGTCATCCATTGTCGCGTCCGCTGGAAGTTTGATTTCGATCGGATAAGTTTCAAGTTCTTTTTGTGTGGGTTTGGATGATTCAGCAGCAATAGGAGTTATGGAAGAAGAAGGAGCCATTTCGGCTTGGATTGAGAGAGGATTTGTGATGGTAAGAGTTTGAGGGACAACAGGAATCAGAACTTCCATCGAGCCGATAGTAATCGACGACGATGTTGGTGCCGATGCCTGAGCATTTTCGGTGGTATTCTGAGTTTTAGGTGAGGTAGCCATGGAAGCAAGGAGTTTCAGAGAGGTGTCTTGGGATGTTGAGTTTGAATGTGATGATTGTGAAGATGCAGGGCTTTCGGTCGCAGCCATCTAATCAAAGCAGAGAAGAAGAAAATAATATTAAAATAATCAAAACAAAATAATTCAAACTTAAATGAAATGAGGAAGAAGAAGTGATACAACACATAAGAACAAATAATACATTTTTCCAATCTAATGCAAACACGTGAATTAACTAAGGCAATATTTGATATAAGGCAAAAATGATATGTAAAATGAGATCTAATTTATAGAGTTATGAATTGGAAGTTATTTTTGAAATTTTTCAGCTTGAAGAGCACTACCCATAATTGTGATGTGGTGGTGTAAAACACCACCCATCATTTCGAAAAATAAGGAAGTGGGAAGTTTAGGAAATAAAATTAAATAACTACCCATTACACTACACATAATTAAATAAATTCAGAGAATTAATTCACATAATTAAGACTTAATAAAATTAAAATTCAGAAAATAAATAACTATTAAAGACTTAGTCAAATTTTCGTGCCCTAAAAAATGTTGTCAAATATGTCGGCACACACACATCTCAACGCAGATTTTACATGAATTTACTTCATTAGTGTTGCCCCAATTTTTTTTTTTCGAAACACTATTTTAGTTCATATTGATCCATCTTTTCAAAAGAGAGCATCGTAGTAGTCAACTCCGTGTCCCATAGTTATCACCTTTTATCACCTTTTAAAAGAGAGCATCGTAGTCGCGAGCTCCGTGTCCCATATTTACTCAGTGATTTAGCATCTTTTAGTGAATATTTTTTAACGGCATTTAAGAGATGTGTGTCCAGGACTTTCAAATGTTCCAACATGTATGCTCGAAAATAATAACACATCTAATCAAGTTATAAAGTAACTGAAATATAAAAATACTTAGTCAAAATTATGAGAACTAATAAATGTTGTCACAAATGTTGTCACCATTTGCTACAACACTCGTCATAAATTTAATTAATAGTGCATAGACCAAGAGATTTCTTAAGAGATGAAAATCTTTGGTCATCTAGGGCTTTTGTAAAAATATCTGCAAGTTTTTTTTCAGTAGAAATATATTCTAACTTCACAATTTCTTTCTCTACAAGATCTCGAGTAAAACGATGCCTTATACTAATATGCTTAGTTAAAGAATGTTGCACAGGATTTTTTGAGATATTAATTGCACTAGTGTTATCACACATAACAGTGAGCATTTCACAATTTAAACCATAATCATCAAACATTTTTCTTAACCAAAGTAATTGAGTACAACAACTCCCTGTTGCAATATATTCTGACTCGGTCGTGGATAGAGAAACACAATTTTGTTTCTTGCTATGCCAAGAGATTAAGTTGTTTCCCATGAAGAAACAACCTCCACTCGTGCTCTTTCTATCATCACTATCACCTGCCCAATCAGCATCACTATAACCTAGCAAGGAATTGTTAGTATCTTTGCTATACCAAATACCAAGATCACATGTGCCGGCAACATATTTGATAATCCTTTTGACGGCATTTAAATGTGACTCTTTTGGATCAGCTTGGTATCTTGCACATAAACATACAATAAACATAATGTCCGGTCTACTAGCAGTTAGGTATAAAAGACTTCCTATCATCGATCTATATAATGTTGGGTCAACATTTTTGCCAGCATTATCTTTAGATAATTTTTTAGATGATCCAATAGGAGTTTTCATGTGTTTAGCATTTTCTAAACCAAATTCTTTGCATACTTACTTTGTGAAAAGAAAATTCCATCTTTAAGTTGTTTGATTTGAAGACCTAGAAAGTAATTCATATCACCAACCATGGACATTTCAAATGTTGATGTCATTTCATTCACAAAGTCTTTCAACATATAATCACATGTAGAACCAAAAACAATGTCATCAACATATATTTGTGCAATCAAAATTTTAGAATTAACATGCTTGATGAATAAAGTTCTATCAGCTTCTCCTCTTACAAAACCAATTTGAATAAGAAAATCAGTTAACCTACCATACCAAGCTCTAGGAGCTTGTTTAAGACCTTATAAGGTCTTTTGCAATTTAAAAACATGGTTAGGAAAATTTGAATTTTCAAATCCTTTAGGTTGCTCAACATACGCTTCTTCATTTAAAATGCCATTTATGAATGCAACTTTAAGATCCATTTGATGCAATTTAATATTAATGAAACATGCAATTGCAGGTAATAGATTTATAGACTCAATTCTAGCTACGGGTGCAAATGTTTCATCAAAGTCAATTCCCTCAACTTGAGTATAGCCTTGAGCAACTAATCTAGCCTTATTCCTAACAATATACCCAATTCTCATCTAAAGTCCATACTTCATTACGCTCAAATTGATTTAATTCCTCATGCATGACATTTACCCAATTCTCATCTTTTAATGCTTCATCAACATTTTTAGGCTCAACTAAAGAATGGTAACATTCATGATTCACAAGATTGCATTTAGAAGACATGCATATGTATCTTACCACATTACTTACGCTCATCTTCCCTCTTGTTTGAATTCCAGAGTATTGTTCTCCAATGATTTGATTTGATGGATGATTTTTCAGTATGCATGAAGACAGAGTTTTATCAAAAATATTTGGATACTCTATAGGTTCTGACTTTTTAGTTGATGTAGTCTCAAATGCTGGCGCATTTTGAGCAACATTTCTATTTAGAAATGTTGGTCAGAATCTATAGGTTTTGAAATTTCGACCAAATCAGTAACATCCTCTTCAAAATTTGTTCCTGCAAGACTAGAATCATCATCATACACAACATTAAATGATTCTTGCACAGTGTCAGTTCTCAAATTGTAGATTCTATAGGCTTTACTATTTCTAGAATAGCCTAAGAAGAACCATTTATCACTTTTTGAATCAAACTTATGCAATTGATCCCTATCATTCAAAATGTAGCAAACACAACCAAAAATATGAAAATACTTCACATTTGGTTTCTTATTGTTAAGGATCTCATATGGAGTTATTTTGGAATTAGTTCTAAGATAGACTCTATTAGTAATATGACAAGAAGTATTTAAAGCTTCGGCCCAAAACCTTTTAGATAAATGTTTTGATAAAAGCGAAACCCTAGCCATTTCTTGCAAAGTCCTATTCTTTCTTTCCGCAATTCCATTTTGTTGTGGGGTTTTTGGTGAAGAAAACTCTTGCATGATACCCTTATTTTCACAAAATTCAGTAAACAAAGCATTTTGAAATTCCCTACCATGATCAGACTTAATTCTCTTTACTTTAGTATTGAAAACAGTCTTCAATCTTTTATAAAGAATTTTAAAAGCATTAAAAGTTTCTGATTTATCTTTTAAAAATTCTACCCAAGTGTTTCTAGAGTAATCATCAACAATAACAAAAGAATACTTTTTCCCACCAATACTCTCAGTTTCCATAGGGCCCATCAAGTCCATATGTAAAAGTTCAAAACAATGTGTTGTCGAACAGTGTGCCAACATTTTATGTGACACTTTGATTTGCTTACCCTTTTGACATGCATCACAAACCTTGGTTTTGTCTAACTTTAAAAAAGGGAGACCTTTAACAACATCAAGTCTAATCACATCATGAATGCATCTATAATTAGCATGACCAAGTTTTTTATGCCAAAGAGTATGTTCATCTAATTTCACACTATTGCACATTTCATTGGATTCAATCAAATAACAATTGTCTACAGACCTATTACCAATCATAAGACATTCATCATCATTATTGAGCACATAGCATGAATTTTTATCAAATTTAACATGCAAATCATCATCACATAATTGACTTATACTAATCAAATTAGCACATAAACCATCAACATGCAACACATTGGTTAACTTTGAAAAACCATGAACATTCAAGGAACCTTTACCAATTATTTTTCCTTTTGAACCACCTCCATAGGTAACATTTCCACCATCATGCATTTTATAATTTGTAAGAAATTTAATATCACCAGTTATATTTCTAGAACATCCACTATCAAAATACCATAGACCAGGAATGCATGCTTTTAAGGAGGTATAAACAACATTACATTTCATATCAGACTCACTGACCTTTTCATGATCACGTTGTTGAATATGTTGTGTTTTACCAGGTAACATATTACAAGATATTTTAGATTCCTTGTATTTAAAACAGTAAGGACGAATATGACCATTCTCATGACAAAAATGACATACAAAATCTCTAGAATAAGAAGTAACAGATTTATTATCTCTTGCCTTAACAAATTTTATGGGCATATAATTTTGCACGATTTTTGTAGAGTTAGAATCATACCCAATACCTTCTTTACCTACATTCGAAATTATCAATGCATCTTGTAATTTTTCTGCACCATTAGTAAACTTTTTGAAGCATAAGGTTGTGCTTTCTAGTTGTTCTTTCAACTTGCATATTTCTAGATCTTTTCTAGTAAGCAATACTTCCAATTTTGCTAATGAATGCTTTATGTCATCATTCTCTTTGATGATTTGTTGAATATCAACCTGTTCTTCACCTGAAATATTCATCTCTAAAAAAAAACTCATTAGACAACTTTCATCTGGACTGATTTTGTTTGATGTTGTCACAAATGTTGGCACGTTTGTTTCAACATCAGACTCAAAATCGTCCAGTAAATCATCATTAGTATCATCAAAAAGAATTCTAGCAGAGAAAGCAAATTCATCATTTTTCTCAATGTCAGGTTCATTAACAGAATCATCACTTAAGGTAGTATTAAAATTCAATTTCTTTCTAATCAAGGTGTTAGCGCATTCATTAGTATAATGACCATATCCAGTACATGCATTACACCTAACATTCTTTCTATACTCGGGATCGAATTTAGGTTTATTACTCCTATTAAACTATTTTGATCTATCAAAACTTTCTTTCTTTTCAAACATTTTAGGAGTAGAAGTACCTTGATTCCTATTCTGAACATTTGCTTTTAACCTATTAGCTCTATTTTTCAAAAATGAATTGAACTGCTTGGTTAATAAAGAAATGTTGTCGGAAGTGTCGGAACATATTTCAGAACATTCATCATCTGAATCAACTTTAGTAACAAAAGAAATGTTTTTAGAACTAGAAGTATCATTTTTCAAAGCAACAACCTTTTTATCAGAATTAACTTCATCTCTTTGCTCAAAATTCATCTCATAAGTTTTTAAAATACTAATCAATTCATTAAGACTTATAAGATCAGTGTTTTTAGCTTCTTCAATAGCACAAATTTTGCATCAAAATATTTTGGTATGGTTCTTAAAACCTTATGGACTAATCTTGTATTAGAGATAGGTTCACCCAATGAATGTGATTCATTAGAAATCTCAGTGATCCTTTCACTATACGAAGATATATCCTCATCATCTTTCATTTTAAGATTTTCAAATTTCGTACCTAACATTCTAAGCTTAGTTCTACGAACACTCTCAGAACCTTCGCAATATTCTTGCAAACGGTCCCAAGTATCTTTTGCTGACACACAATTCGAAATGATCTTAAACATAGATACATCAGTTGATGTAAATATTACATTAATGGCTTTCGAATTGTAGTTAGCAACCGTTACCTCATCATTTGTCCAATCGATTTCTCATTTGACACGGGCTTCATTATCATCATCAGCTGGAAGTAGAGGTTGAGTCCAACCATATACTACACTCCTCCATGCTCTTTCATCAAGAGACATGATATACATCCTCATCTTTGGTTTCCAATATGAATAATTGGAGCCATCTAAGATAGGAGGTTTTAGTGCTGGAGTTTGTGGATATTCCATTGCAAAAATACACAAACAAAGGATCTTAAACTAAATGTGTCTAGTTTGTGGCTCTGATACCACTTGACGGTGTTGGTGCGTGAGATTGAAAATGTTTTAGAGAAGTGTTGTTAAAAATGTCGACAACATAAAAGACAACACTACACATCGGAAGACTTAAACGCACACTTTTGCAAAGGGATATCAAAATTTTCATAGGCTATACAAAAATGTATAGACTATGCTGCCTCACTAGCAGAGAAACTTCACTATAACTTGTAGTGACACAAATACAAGGTTTACACAAGAAACCAAAATTCAAGGCCGCGCAAGACCTACACAAGATCACAAGGATCTAAACAAGACCTATAAGAATAGACCTAAACAAAACCTAACACATCTAAGTTCAGCCGAACGGATTGTTAGATCCAACACTGAATGTTGTGAATAATACCGAGACTAATGTTCCCAACATTCTGATGAACCGTGTATAACCTAGAATCTAGTGAATGACACATGATCCGTTCAACTCTGAATTATACTTTTCGGTCATAATTTGAAATTATGAAGTGGTGCTCTATTTATAGACGTGAATAATGAGCTCTCCACTCCATGATGAAGCCAAATAGTGGGCTTCAAAATAACCGCCCATAATGATAACATCCAAGTTAGTGGGTATCTCTCTACTCAAGCAATGGAACCGCCTGACGTTCTAGAACCTTCTGGGATCTTCACGTCTTCAACTGTCATGCCTAGACAAATAACATAACATGGAAAAATCATTAGGAAAGTTAGTAGAAAGGGCGAATTCTGATGTTGTCTAAAATGATGGCAATACATTGCATAACATTTTTTGTCAACATCAACAAAAATGTCAGAAGCCAATGGTGGCATTTTGACTTTCTGTGCCGGAATTATATTTTGGGTGGCCTGGTAGAGTTTTTATATAACGTCTATCAGAAGATCACCACGACTAAGGAATTATGGAATTTCCTAGAAGCCAAATATGTGGCTAATGATGCTGGTACTATGAAATACCTTGTTGGAAAGTGATTAGGATCATAATTGCATCTTTTTGCATCTATTTCTCTATGGTTTTGATGTTCTTATGTTCATATTTGACCATAAAATGCTATACTTTGTGCATTTAACCATTTTTGGCTAGAAAGTTGTGAATTGTAGTGAAAACGAGCAAAACCGGCAAAAGACGAGCAATTTCGTAAAAGTTCAGAAATTTTGAGTTGATCCAATGAAGGCAAATATTATACCATGTAGAAAATTTCAAAGAGAGGGTCGCAACAGAAAAAGAATCGAGTCAATCAGAGTTCTAGAACTCAAGATATGATAAAAATGAGAAAAGTCGAGCATTGCCCGAGCTAAGGACCCAAACCGGCAGCAAGGACACACAAGTCGGTAGCACCTGACTTGAAGTCGCGCACCCACAGCCTAGATCGGCAGCAAGCCTCGCGCACGTGAAGGAGCGACTATGATCGGCAGCTAGCTGTGGGAACTCGGTAGCGTTGGCTTTCGCAGGACCAAGCTGCCGAGTGTGATCGGCAGCGAGCTTTGTGAACTCGGTAGTGTTGGATTTCGTGCGACCAGGATGCAGACTCTGATCGGCATCCACTATGCCTGTGGTCGGCAGCTATGCATAAAATCCAGATTTCAGGGCTATTTTCATATTTTGGTAAATGATCTAAGGGTACTTTATATACTTCCATATCAGATTTCCAAGGACATACTCTCACAATTCTTAGAATACACACATCATCATAATCTCTCTCTAGATTTTTAGAAGTTAGAGGTAGTTTCTAGTTGGGTTCCTTAGATTTCTTCTTATGATTTCTTCGATAACTTTTGATCTACCATTCGGATCTTCAATCCGTTTGTTCCTGCACTCTCGTCTCAACTATGACTTCTGTTGGGACAATCTGAGTATTTTGATTAGATCACAAAACCCCTGATGAATCTGCCTAAGTACAGATGTTCAGGATAAAATAGTTCAGGATAGTTAGGTTAGAAATTCAGTACATGAGGAACTTGCTGAAGACTGAAGAATATTGGTGTCGACCCAATTTACAGAAGTCTGAAGTATAATCCATCCTGAAGGAGTCAGTCAGTCTTGCTGAAGATTGCCTGGGTCTGAAGCTGAAGATCAAAGCCTGATGATCAGTCCTGAAGTCAATCCTGAAGTACCATTGGCTGATGTTTCTACTGAGTACACTAAGCATACTCAGGACAGAACTTAGTCAGTGAAGAGTAAGTGTTAACCTATCAGGCTGTGCTGAATGCACTTAAGACCTGACTTAGGCCTTGGTTCAGTTTACCTGAAC
>JAPKLY010001462.1:18866-30784 GCA_026898435.1 Prunella vulgaris | reverse complement strand
TTAGGCCTGGTTCAGTTTACCTGAACCATATAAGTCCAAAGCAAAAAAGGTTACACATACTGGGCTGAATAATCTATCAGGCTGTACTGAAGACACATAAGACCTGACGCGGACATTAGTTCAGATCACCTAAACCATGTAAGTCCAAGGCAAAAAGGTTATTTATGCTATGGGACAAGAGACAAGAGAATATCAGTAAGACTCCAGTGAAGACAAACATTCAGACTGAGTTATTAACAAGAGACTCAGAGTATTGAATGTACAAGGAAGGACGAATGTCTGAAAGTCAACTAGCCGTTAGAACGGAGAGCCAATGATCTTTCGACAAGTATGTACGGAGTCTGCGCAGCATTTAATGCGGCATTTAATGCGTCTCAAAGTTGCAGGCGATGGGACAGACTTGCCAGAATAAGCATGGCGGTTAGGTCAAACAGTATTTCTAGTCTGTAACCACCCCAAAATAGGAAAGATTTGATTTGATCTCCTCCAACGGATCTCTTTTGAATCTCGCCTATATATATGGAGAACCTTGCACCCATTCAAGGTTAACGGGAAATTTCCAAGAGAAAACGCTCAAGAATCCAAGCTCTCAAATCATACTATAAGCAACACTCTACAATTAAATTTCCCTAGTGTTGTAGTAGGATTCACTCTATATTTGCTTAGATCGATAGCTCTAATATTTAGCATTGTTTTGTATTGCTAGAGCTATCTCAGTTGGAAACCATAATACCTAACCACTCAGGATGTAAGATTGGTTGGTTAGAAGAACTGGGACTTGTAAAACGCCCAGGGGTCAGTTCCTAAGAGAGGAAGTTGGCTACTCGTGTCCCTTGGCACGTAAAACCAAGCACCTATCCTCAGGGTTTTGAGGATAGCTTCCTGTTAAATCAGGTCGTGGACGTAGGAGTTGGTTATCTCCGAACCACGTTAAAAAGACCCATGTGTGCTGATTTACTATTTTGTTCAGGATCATAACTGTCATCATAATAAATTGAACATACTGCATTGTTTTATCCTCAGGACTGAATCAATCATCCTGAATCTTAATACGGTGCACTCAGTCT
Organism: Prunella vulgaris; assembly: GCA_026898435.1. Lineage (NCBI taxonomy): Eukaryota > Viridiplantae > Streptophyta > Magnoliopsida > Lamiales > Lamiaceae > Prunella > Prunella vulgaris. Next base: position 29,717 of record JAPKLY010001462.1, on the reverse strand, counting down.
TAATCACACGTCTACTAAGCAAGTTCAGAGAAAATGTTTTCAGAAACTAAAACGAGTAGTATCTAAGGGCTCACTTTCCGCACGTACTCTAGCTCACTGAGATAGTAGTCCAACTGACTCGCTTCCAAGCAGTCAGTAGGTTTGTTATCTCTACTGAGCTTCCGAGCACATTACTCACACTCAGCTTATCTGACTCGTTACTGAATTGTCCTTGCTGTCCCTGTGGACCTTCAGCATACTGAGTAATTCAGGAAATCCTGACTGAGAGTGTAAGAGCATTTTTCTGAGTCTTTCAGAAAAATCTGACATCAGTGTATTCCCCCCATACACTGATTATACTCGTTTCAGGACCAACAAGTGGTATCAGAGCAGTGGTTCAAAAGACCACTGACTTTGTTTACTAACAATTTCTGAGGAGAAACTTTTGGTGATCTACTGAATAGATCCCGTTTCTAAAAACTGCATATCATGGCATCCGGTTCTAAACGCCTCGAAGGCAATCTTCCTGAATTCTCTATTGACAATTATGACTATTGGAAATTCAGGGTACTCGCACATCTCTATTCCATCCATGATCAGATGCATCTGGTGATTGAGCAGGGTCCGATCAAGTTTATGAGGAATCTTCAGACAACCTGGCCTGTTGCTGGCAATGTTCCTGTTCCAGCCAACGGAGATGAAGAAGTGGAGAGGTCCGCGCTTAATTCTGATCAAATTAAGCAAATCGGACTGGATAATGTTGCCAAAAACATTATACTCCACACCGTTTCTTATGAGAATTCGGTCAGGCTCATGCATCTGAGGACTGCAAAGGAGATCTGGGATGCTCTGAGTGGCTCTTAAAGCTACTCCTGAGCCTGAGGCTGGATCTGGCTCTAAGTCTCTGAAGGACATGAACAAGGATGAGCTAGCCTTGGAGTACAGCCTGATGGCGCGGCATTTCGAGAAACTGAACTCTCGATTCGGAAGGTATAAGAAATTTTATACTGACAGCCGTGATCGCAGGTACTCCAGCCCTAGGAGATCGAGTCCCCGAAGAGAAGAAAGGAGGGGTTCAGACTCCAGGAGGGATCGCAATGAGCCTGAGCGACGAAGAGATGAGAAGAGGAGAGATGATGAGCCTAGAAGATCCAGCTCCAAACCTGAACGATCATCAAGGAGCAGGAGGGAGTCATCAGATAAAAGGTACACTGACAAAAAGTTTGTTTCTGATGTAGATCAGTGCTACCACTGCAAGAAAACCGGACATTATCAATATGATTGTCCGGAGCTCAGTGCTCGTGAACGAGAGGATCGGAGAGCCAAGAGAGAGCTCAGGGCATCAGACCGGAGAGCATTGCTTGCTGAGGATTCCTCAGATTCAGATGGCCCAGGACGCCGGTCCCCTGAACTCTTCTCCGATGAGGAGTATGATGACCTCTGCCTGATGGCAGATGATAAGGTATGTTCTTCTGCCTCTTCCCCTGATAACGCACTTGAGCTTAGCTCTGATTCAGCAGGAGAACTCGACCTTCAGCTCACCCTAGAGCAATTGATGGTTGACTTCTCAAGGCTGCAGGAGACTCATACTCACACAGTGGATGTGAATGCGCAACTGAGTGGAAAGAACGATCGACTAACTGAGTCTCTCAGAGTAAGAGATACTGAGGAAGCCCTCAGATTAGTACATCTTCAGGAAGAGCTGCTTCATGCTCGGAACAAGCATGATGAAGCTCCACTGGAGGTAGAAAGACTGAAAGGTGTAATCAGCTCGCTGATTGAGACTCGTGATACTGATATGTTCCTTGCTCAGGAACAACTGATGATTGAGCGAATTGCTCTTAGAGTGATGTTCGAAACTGAGTGGCAAGCTCGCCTTTGTGCTGAGCAAACTACTTAAGATCTTGAGCTGATCTCAAAAGAGAAAGCTCATGAAGAGTTGGTGCTTCAGTACACCACTGAAATTGAGGCCCTGAAAGAAACAAATGGGCATCTTGAGGTTAAGCTGAAGAAGTTATACACATCCACCCAAGTGGTTGATGAGTTAACAAGTTTCTCTCAGCTGACTGATGGTGCTAAAACTGGGTTAGGCTATGATGCCTCAAAAGACCCAAAGGGCAAGAAAATGAGAGGTGCTTCAGGGAGCAACTCTCAGAAGAAGTTTGTCCCTGCCCTAACTGATGACAAGAGCTTAAGTGTTGCTCGTCAGGACAAAGGCAAAGGGAAGGAGAAAATGCCTGCTGAACCTGTCAGGCAAAGGACTGAGGAACCAAGGCCAAAACCTTAGGGAAAGGCCAAGGCTCTTCATCCTGAGTCAAGGAAGACAGATCAAGGGAACTCCAAGGCTCAGCCTAGGAATCCTCAATCTGGGAAGAACTCTGCCCCTAGCACGTCTCAGGCCCAGCCTAGAAATGCTCAGAGCGGAAGGAACTCAGGACAGAGGAGGCCTCAGGCAAAGCCAAGGACTACTAAGGTCCAGACTCCTCAGACAGGGCACAGAGCCCATCGGGAGCGTCCTAATCCTCAAAGGAGAAGGACAAACCAGGTGGTCTCTGAAAGGCAACGGAGACCTGACTCCGGTAACACTCAGGCCAGACCTCAAGTGCCAAGAGGTCAGGCCCTAGCCGCTCCTTCTCGGGATCAAACTCAGCCCAATGCACCCAGGCCAAGAAGGAACAGGAGGCCCACCCCCAGGAATCAATATAGTGCTCCTGAACCTCAGGCTGACACCCATACACCATCAACTTCCCAGGGACAAAGGAAGAAGACTTTGTATGTAGATGTTTCAGGGAGACAGATTTACACTTCTGATGCTATCAAAATTGTTAAGCAAATCTGGATCCCGAAGGGTATGGCTGACTCAGTAGGACCCAATACGAGATGGGTACCTGAGGCCTGATTCTTTTCAGGTCGCTGCGGGCTACAAGAAGAGGAAGGAGGATCTGATGAAGGACTGGTACTTGGACTCAGGATGTTCCAGGCACATGACCGGATTTCGTGATCTCTTTCAGGATTATGTAGCTCAGGAAGGCCAGCAGGTAACATTTGGTGATAACTCTAAGGGTTTCACCAGAGGATTTGGAACCCTTGTTATTGGCTCTGTCCGTGTACTGAATGTATCATATGTTGAGGGACTGAGACATAACTTACTCTCAGTCAGTCAGTTTTGTGACCTAGGATATAGTGCAGAATTTACATCTAACATGTGTCTTGTGAAGGACAAATCTACACTACAGGTTCTGATTACAGGTATAAGGAGGGGCAATGTATATTTTGCTGATTTCAAGAGCAGTCCTCCTGAAACTTGTTTGGTTGCTAAGAGCTCCTCTGAGCTCAGTTGGCTCTGGCATAAACGCCTGAGTCACTTAAACTTCAAGACTATTAACAAAATCTCTAGACTCTCACTTGTAGATTGTCTACCCAATGAAGTTTTTTAGCAAAGACCACGTGTGCGGAGCATGTCAGGAAGGCAAGCAAACCAAAGCTTCATTCAAAGTGAAAGAAGCCTTCTCAACTGACAGAGTGCTTCAGCTCCTGCACATGGATCTCTTTGGTCCAGTTACTCCTGTCAGCATAAATGGTAGGAAATATACCCTTGTTGTTGTTGATGATTATTCCAGGTATACATGGGTTATTTTCTTGCTGAACAAAAAGGAGACTCAGGTGAAGCTTCCAGAGTTACTAAAGCAATTGAGCACTGAACAGGGTCAGAGCATAGTCAGGATCCGATCAGATCGAGGAACTGAGTTTATAAACTCTATTATAACTGACTTTTGTACTAACCATGGTATAGCTCATGAGACTTCTGCAGCCAGGACCCCTCAGCAGAATGGGGTAGCTGAAAGAAGAAATCGGTCCCTGAAGGAAGCTGCCAGGACCATGTTGGCTGAGTCAGGATTGCCCAAGAAGTACTGGGCTGAAGCAATCAACACTGCTTGCTACACTCAGAACCGATCTATGCTGAACAAACAACATGCTCAGACACCTTATGAAACCTGGAAAAAGAGGAAGTCTCACATCTCTTATTTCCATATCTTTGGGTGTAAGTGTTTCATCCTGAACAATGGGAAAGACCAGCTGAAAGCCTTTGATAGCAAATCTGATGAGGGAGTCTTCTTAGGATACTCCTCAGTCAGTAAAGCCTTCAGGGTGTATAACCGTCGGACTCTTTGTGTGGAGGAAACACCTCATGTTGTGTTTGATGAGACTGCATCAGTGCATAGGAAACAGGTTCCGAATCCTGACACTGAGGGGGTTATCAAGAGGATAACGAGACTGAGCCTAAAGAATCCTGAATTTAAGATCAAGGTTGTCAGTGCTCCCAAGGGATGGGATGATGATGATGATGATCAGGATGGACCTCAGGCCAACCCTCAGCTATCCCCAGCCTCAGAGAATGTTGAGTCTCAGACGGAGGCACAGACTCAACCAGAGGTACGTACTGCCGGTGATGATGCTTCTGCACCTGAGACAGTTACTGAGTCCAACACTGTAGGGGGAAACAATGTCTCTGATATTGGCCAACCCTCAGAAAATGACTCAGTATCCCCTGTTCTTGCTCGTTCCTGTTCTTTGCCTATTATTGTCGAGACTAACGTTTCAGGATCAAGCGAGGGAACATCAGCAGCTCCCAGTACTCCCGTCAGCAGGAGGCGGTGGCTAGATGATCACTCATTGGCTGATATCATTGGTGATATCAATGAGGGGGTCAGGACTAGGTTGCCCTTTGGTGAGAGCGCTATGTTTTGTTGTTTCCTGAGTGATCAGAAACCTAAGAGCATAGAAGAAGCTCTTGCTGATCCCAATTGGATCCTAGGATGAGCTCAATCAGTTTGAGCGGAATCAGGTTTGGGAGTTAGTTGAGAGATCTAGGCGTCAACATGTCATTGGCACCAAGTGGGTCTTTAAGAATAAGAGGGATGAGAAGAATGTTGTGGTCAGGAATAAGGTCAGATTGGTAGCAAAGGGTTACTCTCAGGTCGAAGGAATCGACTATGATGAGACCTTTGCTCCGGTCGCAAGGTTGGAAGCAATCAGGTTGTTTCTGGCATATGCAACATTCAAGAAATTCAAAGTGTATCAAATGGATGTAAAGAGTGCTTTTCTGAATGGTGTACTGAACGAGGAGGTATATGTTGAGCAACCTCCAGGGTTCGAAGTTGGTGACAAGGTATATCACCTGAAGAAAGCTCTTTATGGTCTGAAGCAAGCTCCGAGAGCTTGGTATGATACATTATCCCAATTCCTGATAGACCACGGGTTCGTAAAAGGAACAGTGGACAGGACCCTCTTCCGGATATCCATAGGGGAGGACATTCTCTTGGTTCAGATTTATGTGGATGACATAATTTTTGGATCTCCTGATCTGAAGCTTTGTGAGAAATTCTCCAAGCTGATGACTGGGAAATTTGAGATGTCAATGATGGGAGAAATGAATTTCTTTCTGGGTCTCCAAGTCAGGCAGACTGATTCCGGAATCTTCATAAATCAGTCCAAGTATGCGAGGGACTTGATTCAGAAATTTGGAGTTCAGTCCAGCAAAGTCTCACGTATTCCCATGAACATAAATGAGAAGCTGGACCCTGACAAAGAAGGAGTCTCAGTAAATCAGACTGAATATAGGGCACTGATAGGATCCCTATTGTATCCGACTGCTAGTCGTCTTGACATCACTTATGTAGTTGGAGTTTGTGCAAGGTATCAGTCTGATCCAAAGAAAAGTCATCTAGAGAGTGCCAAAAAGATACTGAAATACCTGAGAGGTACAGTAAATCTAGGACTTTGGTATCCCTCTGATGATAACCTAGAACTGACTGGCTATTCAGATGCAGATTATGGAGGCTGTAGGCTTGATAGGAAATCAACTACATGCACATGTCAGTTTCTAGGGAGTAAGCTGATCTCTTGGTTTTCTAAGAAGCAAACCAGTGTTGCAACGTCTACTACTGAGGCTGAGTATATGGCGGCAGGCAGTTGTTGTTCTCAGATCCTTTGGCTGAAACAGCAACTGTGAGACTACCAAGTTGAGGCCACTGAAGTCCCAATTTATTGTGACAATAATAGTGCCATTGCCATATCCCAAAACCCAGTCTTACACACAAGGTGTAAGCATGTAGACATCAGCCATCATTTTATCAGAGATCATGTTGAAAAGAAGGACATCAGGATGGAGAGAGTCCCTACTGATAAGCAGAGAGCTGACATACTGACTAAGGCTTTGCCTAAAACCAGATTTGTTGAGCTATCAGTAGAATTAGGACTCCTTGACCCTGGCTTAGGAGATTCAATCTGAATCTCTAATCAGAATGCTCAAGGTCAGGGGGAATGACTAATATGGACTCAGGATGAAGGAATCTCAGAGAGATTGTGAATGGTTGTAGGGAGAACATTCAGTATGAAAAGGATGATCAGTATAGACTGACTAAGATTCAGGACACTGAACTCAGGCCTTGTCATCCTGATAGGTCACTTGTGGTATCAGTCAGAATACAAATCTGATTGACTGGTATGTTTCCTGATTTTTGTCTAGTCATCAGATCTTGCGTGCATCATCCTTGATACTGTTTGCTGTATTGTCAAATCAATTTAATTTGTCATTTAATCCCAGCCATTCATTTAATATTCGGTTATTATTTAATACAATTTATTTGAATTAAATACGGACATGCTCTAATGTGCATTTAATGCACTGTGGGTGGGAACAGTTTTCGATAAAGTTTGACCAATTACTTTTGAAAAACCGAAAAGGCACCATGCATTTCACTTTTTGATCTTGACCATTGAATCTCATAAGTCATTATTTTCTGAGCCATTTGATTAAAACTGAAATTTAGTATAAATAAGGGAAGTGCTTGTCTTTGCAACCTTTATGCACCCAAATCTTTTCCTTATATTTTTTTTTCTCTGAAACCTGATTTTCTTCAAAATCTCCAACTTAATCCATGGCGTCTCCTTCGGTGGACTCATTCTTTGGGAATGTCTTCCATCTCAGGAATGAGATCCACTACGAGCCCTTTGGGGATTTTTCCTCTAACCATCCCGATATCTTGCCTGTGCAAGAATTATATGAAAATGCAGGTCTTCTGTAGTTTATCACAGCAAGACCCCAAAGACTCCATCCCAGACTTGTTGTTGCCTTCTACCTCAAGATGGCACAGAACAAGGATTCCTAGGAGTGGGAGACTTGCATTCCACTATCTTCCTGTGTGAAGGGGAATGATGGGAAAGAGAAACTGACCAGGAGGTGGATCACTCTAAACATCAGGGAGAAGATTAAGGAGGTTTTTAATCTTCCCCACTCTGGACGAAGCCCGGTTGATTACGGGTTTGGGAATGAGAAGGATTTTCTCCAGTCTTTATGCGATGGAGATGTCGTCCTGAGGTCCGGTCTCAACAAATCAGTCCTGAGGACTGAGAATCGTCATTTCTTCGACCTGACAAGTCAGGGAGTGATGGGGATTACCGGAGGATTGGAGAAGATCTCCAGACCAAAGCTTTATACGATGATGGTAATTTCTGACGCCTCAGTGCACAATTTTCACTGCGAGGATTACTTCCTCCAATTGCTGGTAGCTGAGACCAGCAAAATCAAGTATTCGCCGGAGGGTCAGGTGACGTTCGAGGCCAAAATGCACTTTGGCATCAAGATCTCACTGATTTTTGAAACCATGGATCTCGGGGACGTTGATCGGGCCCAGTCGCTCGAGATTCCAGCGAAGATTGATCTCTTCAGGGCTTACTCCGGTGATGCTGGCACCAAGAGAAGACCACGGACTCAGAAGAAGAAGGCTCAGGCGAGCACGACTGGGAGAGTCAAGGCTCAGGCGGGCATATCTGCAGAGTCCGATATTGCACAGCCAGCGGAGGACAAGCCCAAGCGCTAAGGACCCAAGCAACAGAAACTGAAATTCTTATATCCGGGATCAGGAGAGCGAGAGAAAAAGCTTGTGGAAGAGAGAGTCGCTGAAGAAGTTGTTCAGCATGCAACTCCGGAGAAGGAACCGGCTCAGGCCGCTCTTGACATTGCTCCCATTACTTCTATTCCAGACGTTGCATCCCCTGATCCTGATCAACTGATTCTCAACATCGCCTTGACCTATCAGAGTTTGGAGAAGGATCAGGAGAAACCTGCTTAGGAAGGAGGAGTTGAGCAGGAGGCTGCTGAACCAGTTCAGGCTGAAGCCCTATGTCCATTCCCTGCGCCTGATGAGAACAAATTGCCCGATTTTGAGATTGCGGCAAGGGGAACTGCTGTGGATATGGTGGAGAGGAGGTTTCCTGATCTCTCAGACGCACAGAAGGAGGCAGTTGTGCAACTTCGCACTTACGCCATGATCAGGAATGCCACTTGGCCTGAATTGAGTCAGCTCAGGGAGTTGAGAGGATGGGAGAAAATGGCTGAAACTGAAGCTGCCCTCTTTGATCACTTCAACGTGAATTCTTTACATCACCTGATCAAGATGGTAGACTTCATCAGAACTGTTAGACGCATCTACCCCGAGCCAGAGCCTGAAAGAGTTGAGGAGGAGAAGGAAGAGGAGAAGGAAGAGACTGTGATTGCTGAAGACATTCAGCAAGGTGGCACTGAAGGAGTCAGTGTACCGGCCGATGAAGCAATCCTGGGACCCGGGACTGCGGAGGCTTTAGGAGAGGGTCCACCAGGTCTGGTCCGAGTTAGAGGAAAATGGATCACCCCCGAGGCTCTATATGTTCAGAACTCCTCACGAGCTCTTGTCAATCTTCACAGAAGGGTAATCCTCGTCTAGAGAAAAACTAGTAGGGTTGTTCAAATTCTGAAGTACTGAACAAGAAGATGGAAAGACTGGATCGTGACCTGAATGAGATGGGGACTGATATGAATGCTGCCATCGATCTTCTTGGAGAAGTCAAAAATCAACACTCAGTAGATCTCACTGTTATCTCTGAGCAAGCAAAAGGGGCCATTCAAAGCTGCAATCAAATGGTCTCTGATGCGCAAACTCAGCAGGAGAACAAGCTTGCCACTTTTCTTGATCAACAACTGCCTGAAAAATTTGATCAACTGATTGATGAAAAGTTGGCCAAGCTGAAGGCTGAACTGAAGGATGAGCTGCTGAGTGAGATGTCTGAACATGAGAAGGATGAAATTGCAACTGCCCTGAACAATCGAATGATGAGCTTTGAAGGACGGTTAAAAGCTGAGCACAATTCAGCCGTTGACAAGCTAAGTGTTGACCTGAGAGGGATGGCAAGGCAGATTGGGCAACTGCAGGGCAAGCAGACTGAGATGGACAGTCAGTTCACATTATTGGCAGAGTCAGTAAACGAGGTTGTCAAACGAATCAATGACGATGATGCCAAAAAGGGGGAAGGGAAGAAGCAAATAGCTGCTGGGAAAGCAAAGAAGAAGGACTTCCCCCCTGAACTAAAAGCTGCTGAAAGGAAGAGGACTAGATCCGCAGCTGCCATCGAAGCTGCTGAAGGTTCAGATCCGAAGAGATTAAGGCCCTCTGAAGATCCTATTTTGGAACCTTTGTATAAGGAGATGGAGGAACAAATTCAACCTAGGTTGACCACTCAGAAGAAAATGGTGATGACTGAAGCTGAAAAGATAGCGAAGATGAAGGAGATTTCGCTCCTCAGTCAGATCCAACGCTTGAAAGAGTCCAATGAGTATCTGACTTCGCAGGTTCAGAAGAAGAAATCTGTGACTTCTGGATCTCGGATAAAGACTCAGAGGAAAATGGTGGTCAGTTCAGAACAAGGCCCTCCTCCAATGCAGTTTGTAGAAGACTTCATTCCTATCGAGATGTTGGAGGTATGGATTCCGATCCGGAATAGGTGGGCCTACCTATTCTACGTGGTGGGGTTATGGGGTGATCTATCTGAAGAAAAAGACGTCATACTCCATCACTGGATGGCACAGGAGCACCCTGATCTCTGTGCTGAAATCATCAGACATGCTGACACTGAAGGTGTAGAGATCGCTCCTCCGGAATTCATCAAGTACCCCCCTCCACTCTTCAGGAACTCCAAACAACTAGACCGGAAAGCGATATCAGAAGAAATTGTCAGAGTAGGTTGCGCTGTCGGGGCTGTTGGTGATCGGAACAGGATGAAGCAGGTCCTGAACCGCGTTTTGGAGATGTATGAGATTCCTCTAGCTGCTTGGAATAAGGATGAAGACTAGATCAGCAGCTAGTTTATTCAGGAAGTGTAATAGCTTCAGGATACTTGTAATTCTCATATCAATCAATGAAGTTATTTATTTTTCCTGAGTACAACTTCTTGTTGACTCCTGAATTTACTTTTCTGAATCCTTATCAAGAACTGTACTAACCCATTCCTTGTTTTCATCTTATAGACTAAGTACCTAGTTTGTCAGGTGGTACTGAGTTGTTCTCACTGACTAAGTCAGTTGATTGTATAGATGAATAGGAATTTGCTTAAGGGTTTTGGCATCATCAAAAAGGGGGAAATTGTTGGGACAATCTGAGTATTTTGATTAGATCCCAAAACCCCTAATGAATCTGCCTAAGTACAGATGTTCAGGATAAAATAGTTCAGGATAGTTAGGTTAGAAATTCAGTACAGGAGGAACTTGCTGAAGACTGAAGAATATTGGAGTCGACCCAATTTATAGAAGTCTGAAGTATAATCCATCCTGAAGGAGTCAGTCAGTCTTGCTGAAGATTGCCTGGGTCTGAAGCTGAAGATCGAAGCCTGATGATCCGTCCTGAAGTCAATCCTGAAGTACCATTGGCTGATGTTTCTACTGAGTACACTAAGCATACTCAGGACAGAACTTAGTCAGTGAAGAGTAAGTGTTAACCTATCAGGCTGTGCTGAATGCACTTAAGACCTGACTTAGGCCTTGGTTCAGTTTACCTGAAC
>JAPKLY010001462.1:0-18856 GCA_026898435.1 Prunella vulgaris | reverse complement strand
ACCATATAAGTCCAAAGCAAAAAGGTTACACATACTGGGCTGAATAATCTATCAGACTGTACTGAAGACACATAAGACCTGACTCGAACATTAGTTCAGATCACCTAAACCACGTAAGTCCAAGGCAAAAAGGTTATATATGCTATGGGACAAGAGACAAGAGAATGTCAGTAAGACTCCAGTGAAGACAAACATTCAGACTGAGTTATTAACAAGAGACTCAGAGTATTGAATGTACAAGGAAGGACGAATGTCTGAAAGTCAACTAGCCGTTAGAACGGAGAGCCAATGATCTTTCGACACGTATGTACGGAGTCTGCGCAGCATTTAATACGGCATTTAATGCGTCTCAAAGTTGCAGGCGATGGGACAGACTTGCCAGAATAAGCATGGCGGTTAGGTCAAACAGTATTTCTAGCCTGCAACCACCCCAAAATAGGAAAGATTTGATTTGATCTCCTCCAACGGATCTATTTTGAATCTCGCCTATATATATGGAGAACCTTGCACCCATTCAAGGTTAACGGGAAATTTCCAAGAGAAAACCCTCAAGAATCCAAGCTCTCAAATCATACTATAAGCAACACTCTGCAATTAAATTTCCCTAGTGTTGTAGTAGGATTCACTCTGTATTTGCTCAGATCGATAGCTCTAATATTTAGCATTATTTTGCACGGCTAGAGCTATCTCAGTTGGAAACCAGAATACCAAACCACTCGGGTGTGAGATTGGTTGGTTAGAAGGACTGGGACTTGTAAAACGCCCAGGGGTCAGTTCCTAAGAGAGGAAGTTGGCTACTCGTGTCCCTTGGCACGTAAAACCAAGCACCTATCCTCAGGGTTTTGAGGATAGCTTCCTGTTAAATCAGGTCGTGGACGTAAGAGTTGGTTATCTCCGAACCACGTTAAAAAGACCCATGTGTGCTGATTTACTGTTTTGTTCAGGATCATAACTATCATCATAATAAACTGAACATTCTGCATTGTTTTATCCTTAGGACTGAATCAATCATCATGAATCTTAATACGGTGCACTCAGCCTTAATCACACGTCTACTAAGCAAGTTCAGAGAAAATGTTTTCAGAAACTAAAACGAGTAGAATCTAAGGGCTCACTTTCCACACGTACTCTAGCTCACCGAGATAGTAGTCCAACTGACTCGCTTCCAAGTAGTCAGTAGATTTGTTATCTCTACTGAGCTTCCGAGCACATTACTCACACTCTGCTTATCTGACTCGTTACTGAACTGACTCTGCTGTCCTTGTGGACCTTCAGCATACTGAGTAATTCAGGAAATCCTGACTGAGAGTGTAAGAGCAGAGTCTTTCAAAAAATCTGGCATCAGTGTATTCCCCCCCATACACTGATTATACTCGTTTCGGGACCAACAACTTCTACTATTTGAATTTCATTTTCCATTGACGGATCATTTTATAGCATTTGGAGGTAATTAGTGTCTTTACAATTTTCATTGTAATAGGTAAGATTTTGTATTCTATATTCAATTTTAGCAAGATGATGATTGTAGCTAGTTCAATTACTCTTTTGTTCTCCAAATTAGCCATGGGCTAATTCCTTTATGTGTTAGTGTATGATTCCTATGGAGTAATGTGGTGTTAATGTTGATCTTATAAATGCTATGAGATGTTGTATGATCAATTCTCTATATTAATGGTTTGTATGAATACTTGGAATGCATAATTGATTAATTGGGCTATTAGGGAGTTAGTCTCATATGAGAATTGGGCTATTTTCCTAAATCTTCTTGTTATTAGGACAAAGCATGCTAGGTGTTTGATAAAATTCCTAAGATTGTGAGAATTATCCTTAGTGAATAGAAAAAACAATTAGAGGCTTTAATGTGTATCTAGGGAGACCTTTGCATGTTAGAGCGGCTTGCCAATTGATTATACAATAACTCATTGCATGAATAAGTGATACATCATCATGTGAAATATTGGATAGTACACTAATACATACTCTCACAACTTGCTCACTTTGCACCAAAGTGATAGGTAGTTTACTTTCTTGACAAGCTAGTAGACATTAGAAACCTTTCCCACTTTATTGCTTTGTGTGATTTCGAATTTGAATAACAACATACCTCACATTCTCTCATCTCCCTGAGTTCGATAAATAATAAACTTGGTCATCTTGCCACGACGATAACGATCACGTACACTTGTGTGTAGACACCATTTGGGCAAACAGAAAGTTCCTAAACTTCAAAATGATAGACTCTAAGTCTGTTGTTGAACAAGTACACGACTTTCAATTAATTCTGCATGACATTGCTGCAGAAGGAATGACACTGCCAGATGTTTTTCAAGCAGATGAAGTTATTGAAAAATTGCCTCCTAGTTGGAGAGATTTTCAAAGTCACTTGAAGCTAAAAAAGAAAAGCATGACTTTACAAGAAGTCATTGGAAAGCTTCAAATCCATCAAGGCGGCTTGGTAAGAACTAAAAATTCTGATGAGGCCAAAGCCAACTTAATGGAAACGAAGAAAAGAAAAAGGTCTGCAAATGACAAGGAGAAGAAACTAGTTGGAACGAAATCCAAGTTTAACGGTGATTGTTACAACTGCAGAAAACCAAACTATATGGCTAAAGACTATAGAGCCCCAAAGAAAGAAAATAACAGAGGAAACAATCAAGGGCAAATGTAGCCCAAATGGACATCACTGAAGATGATCTAGCTGTTGTGATCACTGAAGTGAACCTGGTGGACAACCCGAAGGAATAGTGCATTGACACTGGAACCACCTGTCATGTATGTTCTAACAGGAATGCTTTATTGACCTATGAGCCTGCTGGTGGGAGGAAGATGCACATGGAAAATCAAGCGATGTCTGAGGTGGCTGGGGTTGGTAACGTCGTTCTAAAGCTGACCACTGACAAGAACCTCACTCTCTGAGAGGTCCTGCATGTCCCTGACATACGTAAGAATTTGATCTCTGGATCTGTGCTTGTAAAGAATAATTTTAAACTTGTATTCGAGTCAAATATGGTTGTTCTTAGCAAGTACTCTGTGTATTTAGGTCCAGGCTATTTCCATGATGGTTTGTATAAAATGAGCACCATGGTTGTACTCCCCAAGGGGAAAAATAATGATAAGAATAAAGAAGCTTCTACTTCCTCTTATATTGTTGAGTGTTCTAACTTATGATATTATAGATTGGGACATGTAAATCTAAAGTCCATAAAACATTTAGTAAATTTAAATTTACTTGATATTAAAAATGTTGAAACATACCAAAGATGTGAAATATGTGTAGAAGCTAAAATGGCGAAACTACCATTTTTGTCAATAGAAAGAAACACTGAACCTTTAGACTTGATTCACACTGATGTGTGTGATTTAAAATTTGGTCAAACTAGATGTGGAAACAAGTACTTCATCACGTTCATAGATGATTGTACTAGGTTTTGCCACGTTTATCTTTTGCATAGTAAGGATGAAGCATTAAATGCTTTTAAACTATAAAAAAATGAAGTGGAAAACTAGCTAAGAAAATGAATCAAAATGAATCGTAGTGATAAAGGTGGGGAATATGTAGCACCGTTTGAGAAAATATGTGCCGATTTTGGTATCATACATCAAACAACAGCTCCATATTCACCTCAATCAAATGGTGTTGCGGAACGCAAGAACTGAACACTAAAGGAGATGATGAATGCAATGTTGATCAGCTTTAGTTTGCGGCAAAATATGTGGGGCGAAGCCGTTCTATCGGCTAACCACATATTAAACGAAATTCCACACAAAAGTAAGGATACTACTCCTTATGAATTGTGGACAGGACGAAAACCATCGTATAAGCTCAAAGTGTGGGGGTGTTTAGCAAAGGAAGAAGTGCCACTACCCAAGCAAGTAACGATTGGACCAAAAATAGTGGACTGTATCTTTGTAGGTTATGCATTAAACAGTAGTGCATATAAATTCCTAATTCATAAATCCAAAGTTCTTGATATGAGTGAAGGAACATTTATGGAATTGAAAAATGCAGTGTTTTACGAAAATATCTTTTCTCGTAAAACTAAGGAAGATAATATCTCAACTAAAGGACCTCGTCAAGAGGAGGTTGATGATGAAGCTGGTCCTTCTACTCAAGAAAATGAGGAGTTGAGACGTAGCAAAAGAGCAAAGATAGCTAAAACCTTTGGTCCTGACTTCATTACATTTATGTTGGAGGATGAACCAAAGAATATAAAATATGCTCTTTCAAGACCAGATGCTCCACTCTGGCAAGAGACGATAAATAGTGAAATTGACTCCATTCTGCAAAACCATACATGAGAATTTGTTGATCTCCCACAAGGTTGTAAGACCTTAGGATGCAAATAGATCCTTAAAAGGAAGTATAAAGTACATGGGTCGATAGATAAATACAAAGCACGTTTAGTTTCAAAAGGGTTCAAACAAATTGAAGGGTATGATTTCTTTGATACCTATTCACTAGTAACATGAATTACATCTATTCGGGTGTTAATCGCAATTGCTTCCTTGTACAATATCGAGATTCAACAAATGGATGTTAAGACTGCATTTCTCAATGGTGAGATAGATGCAGAAATTTACATGGATCAACTAGAAGGGTTTATAGCACCTGGAAATGAGAAAAATGTGTGCAAACTTGTGAAGTCACTATATGGACTTAAACAAGCTCTGAAATAGTGGCATTTGAAATTTAATAATACAATGTTGTCAAATGGCATTTGTATAAATGAGTGTGACAAATGTGTATATGTGAAGAATACACCAAAAAAGGTTTTGTCATAATATGTCTTTATGTTGATGACATGCTAATCATGAGCAATGATCATGATCTTCTTTGCAAAACAAAGAACATGGACGAAACTTTGACATGAAAGACATGGGTGTAGCTGATGTGATTTTAGGAATCAAGATCAGTAGGACATCAAATGGAATATTCTTAACACAATCTCATTATGTGGAGAAAGTGTTAAAGAAATTCAACGCCTTTGATGATCCACCAGCTAAAACACCTTTAGAAGTGAATGTTCACTTGAAGAAAAACAATGGTGAAGCTGTAGTTCAACAAGAATATGCTAGAGTCAATGGGAGCATTATGTACATTTCAAATTGTATGTGTCATGATATAGCATGTGCCGTGAATAAACTTAGTAGATTCACGAACAACCCAAGTCACGAGCATTTGATAGCTCTGAGAAGAGTACTGAGGTACTTAAAGTACACTCTAAACTTTGGACTACAGTACACCAGGTATCCAGCTATACTCGAAGGGTATAGTGATGCCAACTGGATCTCAGACAACAAAGAGTCGTTCTCAACTAGTGGATATGTCTTCACTATAGGAGGAGATGTTGTGTCCTGGAGAACTACAAAACAAACGTGTATTGCCCGATCCACCATAGAAACTGAGTTCATAGCTTTAGACAAAGTTGGTGAAGAAGAAGAGTGACTTCGAAACTTCCTTGAAGATATTCCATGTTGGAATAAACCAGTACCCACTATAATTGTACATTGTGACTGTCAAGCCACAATTGGTAGGGCTCAAAACGATATGTATAACGGAAAGTCTGGACAAATCCGTCGATGACATAATACCGTTAGACAATTGATCTCGAGTGGTGTAATATTCATAGACTATATTAGGTCTAAGAATAATCTAGATGATCCTCTAACAAAGAATATAAATCGAGATCAATGTCCAAACTGTCAGAAGGAATGAGTCTTAAATCCACCGAACAAACTAAAGCAGTGGTAACCTGACCAAGTTGACTGAAGATCCCAAGATCTTGGTTCAACGAGAAAACTAAGCTGTGGAAGTTAGACGAAATACTTGGTAATCCGACCATTCCTTAGAGGATAGTACACCAAGTACAGAACCCGTAGGTGGTGTAGTGTTTGCCTATTTGGTGTTAACGTGCAAGTGTACACGATCGTTATTGCTGCGGCAAGCTTGACCAAGTTTTAATTATATCGAACACAGGGAGAGGGCGGATTGTAAGGTAAGATCATTGTTCTTAATTCGAAAACTCAAAGCAAGAAAAGGGGATAAGGTATCTATCGTCTACAAGTGCGTCAATCAAGTAAACTACATATCACCTTGGGATGCAAAGTGAGCAAATGTGTGAGATGCGTTAGTGTACTATCCTATGTTTCGTTTGGTGAAGTTTCACTTACTCATGCATGAGGTATGGTACAATCAATGGGCAAGCCACTCAAACATGCAAAGGTCTCCGTAGATGCACATAAAAATCTCTAATTGTCTTTCTAATTCACTAAGGCAATTCTCATTATCTTAGGAATATTAACAAACACCTAACATGCAATGACCTAATTATAAGAAGATTAAGGAAATTAACCCAACTCTCGTGTGAGATTAACTTCTAATGGCCCATATAATCTATTGAGCATATTAAATATTCTTGCAAACCATCAAAATAGAGAATTGATCACATAAGATCAACATATACACCACACTACTCCATAGGAATCGTACACCAACACACTAAGAGATTAGCCCATGGATAATTGTGCAAACAAAATGGAAATTGAATTAACTACAATCATAATTGCGCAGGAACTATAAAGAGTACACGAAAATTCACCTATTACAATTGGAATTGAAAAGATACAAGTTTACCTCTATAAGCTAGAAATTAATCCAACAATGCAAATTGAAATTCAACCGGTAGGAATGTAGCTGGAGCTATGCTGAGTATGCAGGAGAAGACGGATCGACGATCCGTATGGTAGATCAAAAGATATCGCTGAAATCGTAAGTGGAAATCTAAGAACACTAATTTGGAAACTACCACTAACTTCTCCTAGTCTAGAGAGAGAATATGATGATGTATGTGAATCTAAAATCTGAGAGCCTCCTCTTTGGAAATCTGAGATGGAAGTATATATAGTACCCTTGGATTATTGACTAAGATGCCCTTCATTAAAACGCGCAAAAATATGAAAATATCCCTGAAATTGTGGAATTTCGGAACTGCTGCCGAACGTGAACTGGAGGGCTGCCGATCGTGATCGGCAGCGAGTTCGTGTGCTTTACCAAACTGCCGAACCACAACTGAACTCCTGACGATCGCGATCGCGCCCGAGGTCGCGCGCGCCTTCATCTGCCGCTCCCGCACGCATCCGCGATCCGCGTTGATGTGCTGCCGATCCGAGAAGACTTCCTGCCGATCCCACTCCTTAGCTCGGGTTATGCTCGACTCTCCTCGTTTTCATCATATCTTGAGTTCTAGGACTCCGATTGACTCAATTCTTCTTTCGTTGACCCTCTCTTCAAGCTCTTCGACATGGAATATTAATTTCTTCATTTTGCTCAACTCCAAAATTTGGACTTTTCTCGATCTTGCTCGTTTCTTCCCCATTTTGCTCATTTTTACTTATAAACACAACTTTCTAGCCAAAAAGGGTTAATAGCACAATATATACCATATTAGGGTCAAATATGAACATAAGCACACCAAAAGCATATAGAAATGAGTACAAAAATATGCAATTATGACCCTAATCATGTAGGTTAAGTCTGAAGACTTTTAATGAATTCTAGAAGTCCTAGTAAGGATAGAGTATTACGGGATACTCAAGGGGGTTTCACCTATACAAGTGTGAAGTGAGAGGCCGCTTCAAATATCATTGGATATTAAACACTTGTGAATCTAAAGGGTGTCCATGGCCGAAACGGACAAAAACGTGAGAACAAGAAATGACATAGAGATTGTATTCTGTCACAGCTCACTGTCTCGGTACACACTAAGGTGGAATAGTTCAAGGCATTGTGTCTACTAGGCCACCGGTGTATCCAGTTAGCTGGACTACGGAAGGTTCAAAGCTCCAAGCTACATGTCTAAATACAATATCGTCTCACTTGGACTGGGCTATGTGTCTGCATGTTTATGGGTGTAATTTCCACACATGTGGGGGATTGTTAGAAATATTTAATTAAATATTAAATATATTAATTGGTATTGTTTGACCAATAAAATAAAGAGAATAAAATTAATTTACCAGAAATTAATTGATACGAGTGCGTTCTACTCTCGGAGTAGGTGAATTTAATGTATTAATACTCACAAAACAAATTAATGGTGAGTGAGAAATTGAGTCAACAAATCAAAGTTTAAAACTTTGAATTAGGGAGAGCATTAATTATGTAATTAATTCTCATCCCACATTGGAAAATGTGAAGACTAATATACATAATATTAGTAAGAAGTCAACGAAGCTAATCAAATTATAGTTGATTGATGGGCAATCAAAATGGCCACAAGCGCGCGCGCGGCAAAGCAAGCCGATCCTGTGGCCGTGGTCTTGGTCTTGGTCTTTGACATGGATCTTGGCAATTGTACTTTGGGTGTACTTCCATCTAATTTTTTAGAACACAAAAATTTTGTGGTTCAGCCCAATTAATTCGGTAATGGGTCAAGCCCATACCGAAAAGTTGCCTTCAGAGTACAGATTCGATGAATCTGAAGCTGACATCAAGATGACTCAGCACTGGTCAGGTTCAATGAACCTAAAGTTGTCCCAGCTCTGACCATCTTGTATCAGCACAAAAAAAATGTGCATAATTTATTTATGGCAGGTCAACATTGATTGATTGCAATCAATCTCGTAACTGTTGACCTTCCTCAAAATCTGTCTGTTAGAATTAATGCTGACACGTTTTTTCTCCTTTTTTGAGTGGAGGTTCACCTATACATTGGTGCCTAATTTCATTTAGAGAATACACTTCACACTTCTCTCACTGTCCAAACAGTATAGCTTTTAGGTGCAGTCTAGTTCTAACGTCCCTCTATTCGCCGGAACTTCAAGTCCTGCAGTGCTGCACACTTGAAGGCATACGTCATTTTACCTTTGGGAGCGTTATTCCAAACCGAAGAGCACTATCGGGGAATATTCACTTTGCGGGAAGAGAACTCCTTGACTCGACGGCCGTTTCTTTTTCTTATTGTAATCTTGTTTGATTTATGTGTATATTTTCTTCTCCTGTTGTATCTCATTTTAATTTTTTACAGTTGTATTATCTAATTGACAAAACTTATTTTTATTCAACAAAGATAATGATAAGAAATCAAACAAAGATGAAGACAACACACGAATTTACGTAGTTCGGTCATTAAGATCTACATATCCACGGAGGATCTAGGCGCATTTCACTATCAATGCAAAAACAATTATAGTTTACAACATTCACTCAATACTAAAAAACACAGAGTTCTACAATTCTTAAGCTTCTCACTGTAATTCAAACTTGAAGATACAATCTCTTACAATAATTCTCAATACTTGCGTATATCTGGTAGAATGATGATCCTGAAGAACTAA
This sequence comes from Prunella vulgaris, assembly GCA_026898435.1. Classification (NCBI taxonomy): domain Eukaryota; kingdom Viridiplantae; phylum Streptophyta; class Magnoliopsida; order Lamiales; family Lamiaceae; genus Prunella; species Prunella vulgaris. Next base: position 9,520 of record JAPKLY010001462.1, on the reverse strand, counting down.
TTCTAGTTGCAATATATATAAGCGCGATTCAAGCTCAGGAGTTTGAATTAGTTACTAAGGCAGTTATTCAGCTCAAACAAAAATCCGTTGCATGAGCATTGTGGCAGTTGTAACAGATTCTCAACTTAATCTTGCAAGTGGTCAAAACCCTGTCTAACTCCTATTCACTTAAAATTAGACAACTTTCTGATCCTTATTTGAACTTACCAAAGTCGTCTAATTAGACTTGTACTAACTCATCCTATCAGATCAGATTAGAAGACTTTACCTAAGCTGACCTGACCAAAACCTCGTCTGAACCTCCTCAGCTTACTTCACCTCTACTGACCTCACTTACCATCAGTCGACTTAACTCAGATGACTTTACCTGTTCTAACCTTAGCTGACCTGACCCTAAACTCATCTGGTCACTCCGCAACTAATATGATATAAACTCATCTGAATCATCCATCCTGACTATCACTACAAAAAAAGCGAATTTTTAGCAACCAATTAGTGACCGAAAAAGTTGATCACGAAAAACGTAGTAAACATTTAGTGACCGATTTGGTGTGGTGGTTGCTAAATAGCGACCATCTTTTTAGTCCCAAGACGGTCATTAAATTACCCAGATCTTGATCTGTTTGAATGAAATTAGCGACCGATTATGGCAGTCGGCAAGTTAATTTTATCGACCGCTCACTGCAGTTGTTAAATAATAAATTAAATTAGAATATAAATTTTTAAATAAATATTGCGACCGCAAAAAGTGGTCATTAATATATTTGTAACGACCATCCATAGTGGTCGTAGAGTTTTTATAAAAAAAATAAAATTATTTTTTTTGCGACTGTCGAAGGCAGTCGTAAATATTTAATTGCCGACAGTCATTAGCGGTCGTTAATTTATATATTAAATCAGAAATAGTATTTTTAGATAATTTTTGCAACTATTACTAGCAGTCGTTAATTTGTTAATTAGCGACCGCTCTTGGCGGTCGTTAAATTTTTACATAAAAAAAAACGGCCAAGCTAGTTCGAACCCAAACCATTCCGATAGCTGGGCTAGGCTCGAACTACTTGGCCAAGGATCCATATCATAGTTATAACATCACATTGTGTATAGGAGCCTTAGTTTGCTCAGAATAATTATTGCATAATTCGCGCCTTGGGAGTGTCGAACACTCGACCTCTGGGCGTCTCAAAGATGGCGTGTTCCACTCGGGGAACTTGTTTTTATTCTTTATTTTTATGCAACAAATTATATATAACTCCAAATTGAGTCCCTTTTTTTTAAATACATCAATTAATTTCTTTTTGCTTCTAATTGTTTATGTGTATATATATATATATGTTGATGTTAGCCTAATGTTGTGCAATATGTTGCAACATGGTTCGGCAACATAAGAATTTGTCCTTTACTCCTAAACACTAACTTCGATTATTAGATGTTGTCTTTCAATATTTAAACATGCAGGTTAAAGACCAAGTCCGAAAAGGTCTGGCGGTTGCATTTTTAAAGTGAGGAATTGAAGACATTATGGACGGTTACAACCTTTTACAAAATTAATGGAGCTTAGTGGAAAGAAAGACTCTGGATCCCACAACAGTGATCTTGAGAATGCTGAGCTTGCATTTCACGTTGCTTATAAATAAAGGATGCATGGGAAGCACAAATCAAGGAAAGAAAAAATACGATCAAGTCAATACCACACGTCTAAGTCTAGGGTTTCTTTTCTTCACTTTGTTTGATAGCTTGCGTACTTCACAACAGTATTGTTTAATAGCTTTCACGCTTTGCAATACACAACATTTTATAGAGTTTTGAAAATCCTAGAGATAGGTTAGACATACAACTCTGTAGATTGTATTTAAGGCGTATGTTCACTCGTGTAGATCTCATGTGTCAGATCTGATTGTTTATTTGTAATCACTATTCTTATTAGTAAAATTTTGCCATGCGGCACTCATACACTATTTATAGTATATGAAATTTTTTTAATTCCGTTTGCAATTTCTGTTTAAATCTTCTGCTGTGTACATGTTGTCTATAGTGTTCCAACATTCTTGACAGCATTCTGTGAAACGAAATAAACACTCACACACCCACACTCTCATTTGGTATCAAAGCCATTTCTAGATACACTTAGATTAGATCATGTATTTTTTAGGTGTTTTTCATCGTTTTTAACAATGGAATATCCATTAACCCCAACACTTAAACCTCATATTTTAGACGGTAGAAATTATGCTTATTGGAAACCTAAAATGAGGTTGTTCATCAAATCTATTGATGAACATGCATGGAGAAGTGTTTTGTCCGAGTGAAATCAACCTCGAACTCAATCTAATGATGACAATGAGTCAAGAATCAAAAGAGAGCTAGATTGGACGAATGAAGAAGTAATCTTAGCAAGTTACTATTCGAAAGCCCTCAATGCCATTTTTACATCTATGGATGTATCTATGTTCAAAATTATTTCTAATTGTATCTTTGCAGAGGATGTTTAGGATCGATTACAAGAGCATTGTGAAGGATCGGAGAGTGTTCAAAAAAGACAAAGCTTCGGATGCTAGGGACCAAGTTTGAGAATCTTAGGATGAAAGAAGATGAAGATATTTCATCTTACAACGAGAGAATCACTGAGATATCCAACGAAGCTCATTCACTTGGTGATCCCATATCCAACACAAGGTTAGTACACAAAATATTATGTACGGTTCCTATGCTTTTTTATGGTAAAATATGTGCTATAGAAGAAGCAAAAGATACGGAATCTATGAGTCAAATAAGCTTATAAGTATTTTGAAAACTTATGAAATGATTTTTACTCAAAAAGATTCTTCAATTATAAAAAAGTTTTAGTTTTCAAAGGTGAATCTTCGTCTAATGCTAAAAAATCTCTGTTTGCCACTGAAGTAGATTCAGATACACATGTTATTGATTTATGTTCCAACACTTCTGACGACATTGTTCTTTTAACCAAGCAGTTTAACTCTTTTTTAAGGAATAAAGCAAATATGTTAAAGAATAGAAGTCAAACAAAAGTGGAGATCAATAATACTCAACAAATGTCAGATCAAAGAAATAGGTCTAACCAACCTAGGCAGTTTAACAGTAGTAATAAACAAAGATATGATCCTGAATATATAAAAATTTGTCAATGTGATGTATGTACTGGTTTTGGTCATTATGCAAATGAATGTGCTAATAAAAGGTTGAGAAAAAGACTTAATTTTAATGCTACTCTAAGTGATGAATCTGAAGATGAAAATGATTATGAAATTACTGAGGAATATGCCTTTTCTGCTAAAATTGAGTATGATGATACTTTTGATGATCATCTGGATGATTATTATTCTAATGATGAACTAAATGTTCTAACATTTGAGACAACATTATATGATAACATTCCAGATGTGAGCTGTTTTACGAGTTCATTTGTGGAGACATTTATATCTTCATTAGGTCACAAGGATTGTGAAGGAAATTGTCAAAGGTTAGCCAAAGAAGTTGAATCTCAAAATTAGATTCTCAAATCCTTGGATTTTGAAATTTCTTACATGAGGGATTCACTAATCAAGCTGGAAGGAATTCTCACTCAAAAGAATGTAGAGATTGAAAAGATAAGAGACCAGTTAAAATGTTCAACCTTAAGTTTCAAAAAATTCACCTAAGGTACATAAAAGTTAGAGGATATCTTGGTGATGGGAAACTCAGGTAAGACAGGTCTTGACTATGGTAAGAACTCTTCTAAACACTCAATGCATGATAATCATATAGAGTTTGTAAGGCCAGAAGTTAAACATCCTATTAATGACTTAAAATCAAAGAATTTTCAATCTAAATTTAGAGGAGATTTTGTATGTCATTACTGTTCTGAAAAATATTATATACGTCCATATTGCTTGAAATTAAAAAGAGATCTTAAATATAAATAAATGTTGCAAAAAAGGTCATATCATTCTGAACAACATATCTCAAAATTTTCTTGGAAATACGAATCAAACATGTCATGTAATGTAGTATATACATCTTTGCATGCATGTGTTCCTAGTTATTGGTATTTTAATAGTGGTTGCTCTAGACATATGACTGGAAACATTGATTTCTTAAATGATTATAAACCTTGTAATGATGGACAGGTTACTGATGGAGGTGGTGCAAAAGGAAAGGTTGTTGGTAAAGGAATATTAAATGTTTCAGGTTTTTCAAAATTGAAAAATATTTTGCATGTAGAAGTATTACTTGCTAATTTGATTATTATTAGTCAATTATGTGATGATGATCTACATGTTAAGTTTGATAAGAATTCATGTTATGTATTGAACAAAGATGATAATTGTATCATAACTGATCATAGGTCTATTGATAATTGTTATCTAATTGAATCAAACAAACTTGCAATAGTGCAAAATCTTATCAAAATATTTCATGGCATCAAAGACTTGGATATGCTCATTATAGAAATATTCAGAAGTTGATAAGATTAGAGGCAGTAAATGGTCTTCCTAAACTTCAACTTAATAAGCTTAAAGTATGTGGTCCTTGTCAAAAAGGTAAACAAGTCAGGATGTTTCACAAAATGTTGCCACATTGTTCCACAACACACTGTTTTGAACTTCTTCATATGGATCTTATGGGTTCAATGGAAACTGAGAGTATAGGTTGTAAACGATACTCACTTGTTGTAGTTGATGATTATCCTAGATATACATGGCTTGAATTTCTTAAAGAAAAATCTGATGCTTTTTCTATCTTCAAAACTCTTTACAAAAGATTCAAATATATTTTCAACTCAAAGATCAAAAGGATAAGGCCTGATCATGGAAGAGAGTTTGAGAATAGTTAATTCACTAAATTTTGTGAGAGTAAAGGAATTTTTCAAGAGTTTTCTTCACCAAAAACACCACAACAAAATAATAATGCTGAAATGAAAAATAGAACTCTACTCAAAATGGCTAGAGTTAAGCTTTTGTCAAAACATCTTTCTAAGAAATTTTGGGCTGAAGCATTAAACACTGCATGTCATATAATTCATAGAGTCTATATTTGATCTGGATCTTCAAAGACTCCTTATAAAATTCTAAATAACAAGAAATCAAATTTAAAATACTTTCATATTTTTTGTTGTAGTTGTTATATTCTTAATGATAGAGATCAATTGCATAAGTTCGATTCTAAAAGTGATAAATGATTCTTCCTAGGCAATTGTAGAAATAGTAAAGCCTATAGAATTTATAATCTAAGGACTGACATTGTGCAAGAATCTGTTAATGTAGTCTTTGATAATTTTGCTAGTCTTGCAGGACCAACTGTTGAAGATGATGTTAGTGACCTTATTGAGATTCAAACTCCTAATTCGAATTCTGATCAAAGTAAAAATATTACTTGAAATGTTCCAACATCTGAAACAACATTGACTAAGAAGATAGGATCTCAAGGAATTTTGAATGAGTTTGAAAACACTCCATCTTCAAAAATCCTAAAAGATCACTTAACAAACCAGATCATTGGTGAGAAATTCTCAGTAGTACTGATTAGGGTAATAATTGCATCATATTCAATTTATTTTAGCATGATATTGAGTGGTTTATGTGCATTATTAACCCTAATATGCTATATATTTTGTTATTCACCCTTTTGGCAAGAAAGTTATGTTTATAGGTGAAATCAAGTGAAATCAAGAAAATCATGATTAGGAGGACGAGATGACGTGATCCGAGCACTTGGAGAAGCTTAAATGATCAAAAGGAAGACCCTAGGAAGCTTGGACGAGCCGTAGGATCGAAATGGAAAAAGTCAAAATTGGACGTCACAAGACCACTCTAATCGAGCTCCGACATAAGGGTGATCGAGCGCCCCTAGTTGGTTGATCAAGCGGATCAACACTGTTAGGGCGGATTGGTGCTGCTCGACCACTAGCTTCCTAGGGATTGACATCCTGACCAAGGCTCTGCCCGAAACTAGGTTTGTCAAGTTGTCAGTAGAGTTAGGACTTCTTGACCCAGGAGTTGATGATTCAGTATGAATCTCAGTTTTGGATATAAACAAGTGGTGTCAGGAAGAATGACTAACTCAGGAGCACTGGAGAGAACTCAGAGAGAGGAATGGCTTCAGGGGGAACTAACCTCAGGAGAAGGATCTTTGGATAAGTGAGTTAAGGATTCAGGACTCAGAACTTAGGACTTGTCATCCTGATCTTCAGCATGTGGTATCAGTCAAACTACTACATTTGACTGATTGGTATGTTGTCCTGAACTTGCTTGTATCATCTCTGTATGTGTCAGACATCACATCAATCACTGGTTTTTCTAACTTAAATCCATAGCCATTCATTTATTACACAGTTATTATTTAATGCAATAATTTGAATTTATTTGGAACATACTCTGACATGCATTAATTGCACGTGGGTGGGAACGGTTTTTGATAAAAATTCAAATCATTACCTTTGAACTGAAAGGGCACGACTTTTCGTACATTCATTTATACCGATTTCAATGTTTAATCTCCACCATTGAATCTCAAAGGTCATTTGAATCTGATCCGTTCTTTAAAACTGAATTAGGGGTATAAAAAGGGAAGTCATTCACTTAGCACAGTTTTCACACTCAAATTTTCTTACCGTCCCCCTATACTCTCTGCATTCTCTCTCTTTCTCTCTCAAGCTTTCCTATTTTCATGGCTCTTTATCTACGATGTCTACTAAGTCCTCCAAGAGAAGGTTCCATGTGGAGATTTCCTCATTGGAAGGGAAGGTCACTTGCGAGTGGGTCGCCGACTTCTCACTCCGATCCCAAATTCCAGCAATCAGGACCGTATATCAAGCTTTCTGGAACTCTCAGATTCTGGACTTCGTCACCATCAGACCGGCAAAGATTTGTCCCCATCTAGTTCCTGTCTTTTATGTGAACATGATTGAAGGAGATGATCGAGACTGGGAATCTCGGATTTCACTCAGGAAGTGGAAGAAGGATAAATCTGGGAAGAAGGTTGTGGAGTACAACTATGAGATGGTGAAGGTTAGAGATCTAATCAGGAAAGTGTTCTAGCTTCCACACTCTCCTTCGGTAAAGAAGCTGGAGGACCCAACTTTCTACAAGCTGGGAAAGGAGCAAGATTATCTGAACGTTTTTCTCATCACTCCCACTGAGTTTGATTCCAAGCTGAACAAGAAACTTCTGCAGCCGGCCTTCAAATTGCTCTTCGAAGTGGTTGTACTCAGTGTGATGGGCTGCATTAGAAAAAACGAGCTGATTTCTCTTCCAAAGATCCGGATCATGGCAGCGATTGCGGACTTTGCTACTCTGGACTGGGAGGAGTTCTTCCTTCAGAAGCTGATTACTGAGAGTAAGAAGGTTGAGTGAAAAGGGGATCGCATCTTCTTCACAAAAAATTCTCATTTTGGCACGAGGGTCTCAGTAATGCTTCAGTCGCTGACCTTGGGAGACATCGATATTGCTGAGATGTCTGATCTGCCTCAGAAGCTAATTATCTTCAAGTCCACACCAGAAGTTGAAAAGAAGCTGAATCCGCCAGAGGTCAAGAGGAAACCCAAGGCAACTACTTCTGAGCCACATCCTCAGGTGGAAGAGAAGGTTGTGAAGAAGAAGAAGAAGTTAGTGGTGAGGGCTCCAACTCAGAAGAAGACTCTACTGAAAGATGAGTCAAAGGAAGAATTCGCTAAGTCGGCTGGTCAGAAGGTGACCAGGGCTAAGCCTGTTTCTGTCACTGCTCAGGGAGTGGAGATGGCTCAGGAGGTTGAGCCACAAGCTGAGCCAGCGGAGGATGGCAATCTTGATGATCACATTCCCATGCATCTCAACTTGCCGAGATCTAGTCCTGATGCTCCGACCTATCAGCACCTTTTGTCAGACTCAGATGACGAAGCATAGAAGGATGAAGAGGAGAAACGAGTTGAGGGAGAAGGTGATAAGGAAGAAGGAGAAGAGAAGTAAGATGCTGCTTCAAAAAGGACTGAGGTAACTACTGATCCTCCCTTTCAGTATGATCAGGACGTTGTTGACGTTCACATCATGGAAGTAGTTGAGTCGGTTATGGCTCAGGAGGGTGAAGAAGAAAGAGGTGAAGTTGTTGTTGCTTAGGAGGAACCGATGGGTGGAGAGGTGATTGCTCAGGAGGAGCAAGTAGGTGAGGAGATTGAGGCTCAGCAGGAGCATGGGGACGCTGAAGAGGAGGAATCAGAGGATGAAAATGTCCCATTTCTGTCGGACTTGACTCCGTTTGAACTGGATGCACGATCTTAGGCATTTAGATTCATTCTGAGGCATCTCCCCGAGCTGACCAGGAGATATGTGGAGGAAGTGGTTCAGCTCAGAACCATGGTGAGCGTCAGGAAGGTGACGTTCCTTGATATTGTTGTTCTGCTGGAAAGGAAAGACCTTGACGGGCTCCTGGTTCAGGAGCAGAAGTTATGTGATCTTTTTGTGATATCAAGCTTTGCACAAGTCCTGCGCTCTGAGGACTTTATCATGGTGGCTCGCCAGCACAACCCTCAGTCGGCCCCATCTCAGGACCTAATCCCTACTATTGCTATTTCTGAAGGTGTGACCTTAGGCGAAGGTGCATAGGCTGATGACGCACTCCCCAGAGCCGGGATTGCTAAGGCTTCAGGAGAGGCTCCATCTGATCAGCTCGCCAGACTCAAAGACAAGAAAAATAAGAAGGCTAAGGTCACCTCTCAGGGTGTATCTCTGATGGCTCAGACAATCCTTAGACAGCTCGAGCGCCAGCACCAAAGGCACAGAAAGCTGACAGCTGCCTTTGTCAATTCAAGGAATGATGATTACGACCAATTCCTGAGGATTGACACCCAGCACTCGATTGAACTCACTACCTTCTCTGCACAGATTAAAGGCATGATCACTTCAGCATTGAGTGATCAGGACGAGTGGATCAAGGCTCTGGTTGCTGAAGGGTTAGTAGGATAAAAGACTCATGTTAAGGAGCTGACTTTGGAGATTGCCAGGACTGAGGATCAGCAGTTGTTGGCCAAGTTCAAGGAGGGCCAAGAGGATTCTGAGGAAGTATGGAAGTAAAACTTCATGAGCCTACAAACAGAGTTCTCTAATCAGAAGTAGGATCAGCTCTCCATACGAAAGGATTTCTCTAATCCTCCGTCCGAAAGTTTGATCAAGGCAGAGAAGTCTGAACAGGTGGCCGAGGAGGTAAAGGTTGTGGCTGATCAAGTCGCGTCACAGGGGATATTGATAGGAGATATCAGTAAGAAGTTGGATGAGGAGGAATCCCCTGATGATGCGAAAAAGGGGGAAGGAAGACGAGACCCTAAGTTTGATACTAGGAAGAAGAGGAAAGCCACTGAGTTGTCTATTGGAACTGAGCTGCAGACTCAGAAAAAGCAAAGACAAGCTACTCTTCCGGACATGTTTGAAGAGCTTGAGCAGGGTGCCTACCCTAATGATCCCATCAGCTTGGAGAAGAATAAGACGAAAGAATTGTCACTGCATATGGCGCTTCAGGTCAGGAGTCAGGCCACTGAGTTTGAAAAACTGAAAGG